>CBVK0100485056.1:0-18952 GCA_900067695.1 Picea abies
GGAAAGGCAAGGGCCTCTTCTCATTCATTCATGTATGATCTTATTTTGATATCTGGCTTCTAGCTAGTGAGCCCAACATTGGGGATTTTGAGGGTTTTGACTTAACAAACCCTAGAGGATGATTCGGTGGTGAAAGATTCCACCTAGCTTGTCCCAAACTTGGTCTCAGAGATGCAATACGCTCCCACACCATTCTAGTTCCAAATCTACTCAGTTGCAAGGGGATTCTACATCAGTTTCATGTGCAGATAGAGAAAGGGCGCACCAGTTGAGGGTTTCCAGTAGGAGGGGTGCACCATCCTTGGAGAGAGATTCGTTGT
Organism: Picea abies; assembly: GCA_900067695.1. Classification (NCBI taxonomy): domain Eukaryota; kingdom Viridiplantae; phylum Streptophyta; class Pinopsida; order Pinales; family Pinaceae; genus Picea; species Picea abies. The sequence continues at coordinate 321 of CBVK0100485056.1, forward strand.
AGGAGATTGGCAGGGTTTTTGGAGATTCCATCACTTGGGTTCTTCTTGCAGGGTCTTCACCATCATTCCTAGTGCTTTCTGAGAGAGTTTCATGGTTCAGATTATTTCTTAGAGCAGTGGGATGAATTGAAGAGGAGGGCATTTCTGAGATTCAGATCTAGTCAGTTTTGAGGAGTTACACTTCAGATACCCTGAAACTTCACCTAGTGACTTGCAGTGTCCCGATCTATATTTCTAGAGAGTTTCAGAGCATTTGGAGGCCTCCTTCAGTAGGGCCGAATTATCTAGGGCTTCAGTCATCTAGTGGGGTGCACCATTTAGTGGAGGATTTCATATCTACAGGGTTTGAGAGTAGATTTGGAGATTTGGGTACCTGGGTTGTCCTTACAGCTACCCGATCTATCAGTTGGCATATTTCTTAAGGTGATTGAACACCTTTGACAGCAGGGCCGAAATATTGAGGAGCTTCAACACTGCAGCAGGGCGTGGCATCTTCCAGCTTGAGAGGTTTGGCACTTGGCATTGGTCTTCATCTCTTATCCAGCCTTTGGAGGCTTATTTTGTATTGTCGAGAGCATTTTGTAGCAGCTCTATTGTCTATCTTCTTGGCCATCTGTTGAGCATTCCAGATTGACATCTTCATTGTAGCAGGGTTCTCTATTTTATGAATAAAGCAGTTTGAGATGTTTTGGCTTGTCTATCATATTGCATATGGTTGAGGTATGTTCCATGGTTGTCTCTTCTTGTTATTTGCTGCATACACACATATAAACACATCAGTAAACCCTAAGGCCGGAATCAATGGCCATTCAGCAAGTAAACACAAGCAAATAAATAGATCAGCAAACTGTTTGACGAAATACCTCACTCAGAAAAAGTTTTAAAAAGACACCAAAACCGTGATGATCCTTTCATAATGGATTGGGATCATTACAGTCAACAAATAAGAGACTTCCTCCACATCTCAATATAGGGCTACATCATCCAGATAGCAATACATTTCTCAGACCAGGTCTCCCAATGCTTCCAAATCTTCCAGTCAATCATCTTTAATGAGCTTCTTCTCTTCGACCTCAAATGTTAGGAGAGAGAGCTTCAGGGGTGGTTGATTAGTGCCCCTCAAGTGAGACATCATCTCCCCCTCCCCACTAGAGGTTTTGTTTTTGGGTTCTCAACAATACTTGCATGTTTCTACGTTATTGCTCTACTTTTCCATTTCATGATCTTGGACTATAGATCTTATCTAGCATAGTTTAGATCTACTTTCATCATGCTTGTATATGCTTTTATAGGAGCAACCTTTGCGCTCCCATTTTGTATCGCATACTACTGTACTCAGCAATCCCTTTGACCTATTTGTGGTCAATGGTCAAATAGTAAAAAAATTATCTTATCTTATGAAATCATCCTAAAGCTTCTCGAAAGTGGGAAGCTTCTCATGAACACAGATTCCCCAAATAAATGGATCCCAATATGAGAACCCATTTAAAGCAATGGGTTACCAACTCCTCATTCTCCACCTTCAACCCAATAGCAACACGTTGATCTCAAAGTTGGCTTATCTTCATAAGGCAACTAGCCACACTATCTATGTCACTCATGCATGTGGTTGTGAGCTTGTTCTTCGGCAATGTCTTACAAGAAATGTTCATGCTCTATTATAGAGTGACCAAGGCATCATACATATCCTTAGTTGTCTCCCTAGTAGTGTGAGGGATCAAGTGGTCCTTCACAAAATCAAGGATGATTCCCTTCGACTTGGCCTGCTTTTTTATTATGCTCAACTAACAATGCAACATCGTAGGTGTTGTAACCTCCTTATCCACATAACTCCAAAGATCAACCTCCTCTAGTAGCATCTATAGACTACACTTCCACAGTGAGAACTTGGAACCACCCTCTAGATGATCATACTCTCTGAGACCAAGACTGGTCATCCCTACAGCAATTGGAACATGCTAACACCAAACAAATCAGCAAAAAAAGAAACTAGATACAAGTTACAACACTCTAGTTACTAGAGCACTTAGGGCATCACACCCTACAACCTCTCGCATCCCTGAATCTCTTCAAGACTCTTGGGCATCACACCCATTGAAACCCTCCAATAGCTCCCTGTCACAGATCGTTGATTCACAAATTCCCATAAGATCTCAGAAGCACAACACTAATACCATGTTAAAATTTCAATATATAGTAAGAAGATTCTATACTCAAAAACTAAAACCTGACTCTCGGTACTGAAAAACTAAACTTCAACCAAAATAATAAATTTTGAACACACTAATCTACAAACACGTCTCACTGAAAATACAAACAACAAATACATGGATCTAGACTCTCAAAACAGCACTTGTATCCTACTAACACAATGCAAACAGTTCAAATCTCTAAATTGCTAACCAACATTGTGGTGCGCCCTCATTTCCTTTATAGAATAGGATGATTTATGGTTACATTGCATATGGATAAATCCAAAAGTGCGCCTAGGTTGACATAGTCAAACCCTAACCCTAACTTAGTCTAGGAAAGTGTGCCCAACTTACATGGAGAAGGTTTCCCAAAAAAAATGCCCACTAAGCAAGACAAGCATGCATAGAAGCATGTGCCACCTCCTAGGATAATACACCATGTTCTAAATCTAGAAAGTACTCTAACCCATGTACTGGAATCTAAAACCAAAAAAGCAAACTCCAAAATAGAAAAGACATCTATCTAACTCTGGAAATCTAAATCTAGAGCAGCAATGTTAAAACTAGAAGTGGATGAGGTTGGCACATGCATGTGCCCTCTCTCTCTCTCCTACATCACTACAACAAGCCTCCCAAGAATCTATAGTCCATCACTCTCCTCAATTGTGCCATCGTCATGATTGTGCAAGTACCAAGATAGTATGTGTTGTAATGTGCCATCAGTATTGGAGAATCAGTGGTCAAGTAATCAAGGTAAAATCTAATCGAAAGGCTCGTCAATCCATGAATCGTCTTGTTATACGCATGTTGAATATATGGGAAACTTTCATCCTGTGTCTTTGGATGTCGATGATTATACAAACAAAGTAATTGTACTAGTGTGATATTAAGTACTTCAATCTATTCATTTGTTTATGAATGGAATGCAATACTCCTTTACAACTTAGTGTCCATTGAGGCCCACAATAGTGTCCAAAACTAGCTTAGAAACCTATTGCCGTTGTATGACACAATAAATGTAGGTAACTTCAAATGCACCCACGTGTAAAGAATAGTTTCAATAGATCTTTCCCTATCACTAAAGTCTTGCAAGGAATAAGCATGAAGAACTTACTGAAACAATCGACAATCACGAAAATGTAGTTGTGATGTCATCCTATCTCTAGCAATCTTCCAACAAAATTCATTGAGATCCCATGGTTTGTAGGGTACTTCAAGCAGAGAGTACAATCCCAACTTTTGTTTGCAAGTTTAAAAAAGCTATAGAGAGCACATCCGCCTCACAATCTTCTCGGCATATGCTTCCATATGAGGCCAATAGAAATACTGCTACAAGTGGCCAAGGTTTATGCATGCCAAAATGTCTCACAACCCTCAAACTATGCACTTCCCTCATCAACAACACTTATTGTTCTCCTTTAGAAACGGAAATCTACACATAGTGGTAAAGTATACCACCTTCCACATGAAACCATTATTCATCGTGTGACACCACATTTGCATCAATTCCCCCTTATGCTTAAAACAGTGGACAAAATTAAAGATCAACAATGAAGAAATATAACTGATAAATTTAATTAGAGCAATTTCATGACACTTGGGACAGCCACAAAACACAATGCAAATTCTGTATATAACATCAAAACAGAGAGATTTTATTTATACTAGCCCTAAGCAAGTAGAGATTTTGCTCAGCCTGGGTTTACATGGACCGTACGACCTGTACGAGTCTGTACGCTTGCTGGTGATACTGAGTACGTTCGTATAACAAAACTATGGCTGCAATACATCTTGAATTTCTTTAGTTTCTTTACAAAAACTAATAAACACAGCTTATATGTTAATCTCTAACCTGGGTATTGTTTCTTTTCTCTGCTGGGTGAATGTACAATCTGTATGAAACTCGTACTCTGCGGATTCTTCTTCCTTAATTTTTGTTTGTTGCTTGTTTGCTGGTGCAGTTGAGCAGTGGCCCTATCTTGGCCTCTTTGTCACTGTCGGACCCTACTCGGCCTCTATTCTTTCACTGGAATGGTTGTTGGTGCTAGCTCGGCCCCCTTTAGCAGACTTAGGCCCTAGCTTGGCCCCTTTTAGTAACTGGATTAGTTGTTGGCCCTAGTTGCCTCCTCGTTCAGCACAGTAAGACCTGACTTGGCCTCTATCATAGCACTTCTCAGCCTCTCCTTTTCTTGATATGTTGTTGACCCTATCTCGGTCTCCTTAGCAGGTTCTCCTTAACCTAGCTCTCGACCTCCTTTGGAAGCGCCTCCTCTCTCTTAGTCAACTTCCTTCTCTTGTTGAGGTGAAATGAGGAATGAGCTTGATAGGTTATTAGTAACCCTAGACTTTTCCTTATGCAATCTTGACCCTAGGATCTTTTTATCAAAAACTTGATCCAAGGGTGGGGACTTAATCTCAAGTTGGCTTGAGTGGTCCCCTCCATTATGATGTTGTCTAATCATAATTTGGGTTTCTTCCACATTACTAGACACTCCTAATGTGGAAGAATTACCTGCCCGAGCTACACTCTAACACTCCCTCTTAGCGAGGGAGGTAATGTCACTGGAGTTGCCTCCTCCATGATCCACCTCACTATGTGTTTCTCCCTCTGAGTCTGAGAGACCCGTCCTCTCAATGTCCGGATACTCTATTTGCTCTGCTTGGATGTATCTGCTACACCATGCACCAGGATTATCCGAGTATCCCCATTCATCCAATTGAGTCCATTCCCACCACGTGGATCTACTGAGAATAGCTTCCTGTTTTCTCACATGGATTTGCAGATTCGTTACTTTCTTCTGTGAGTTTGTAAACAGGTCGTCCCCACAACTTATATAGATCATCCTCTCTTATGCCTATCATTATGGGTAGTCCTGGTGCTTGACTTTTAACTAAACAGATGTGTACACCACAACAAAAGAAGCTTGCCCCATAGCCTTGATACTCCAAGGCTGAGATTGAGAGCACACTGACTCTCATACATGGTACATACAGTACCTCTGGTATCCTAAGAATCCTGCCTAATTCTAATTGTAGTGATACTACTCCTTTTCCTTGAATTTCCACCATACTAGAATGCACCCCACACTTAACAAATCCTTAAGCTTGACTTGAGAACTCCGGAAGTGCAAATCATTCACCCATGATGTGACTTGTGGCCCCGCTGTCTATGTACCATCCTGTCATGGTCCTGTCCTATGTATCCAAAAACAGAGTGTACTCATCCTTAAACATTCGAGAAAACTCTCGAGTTGTGGCAACCAGCTGTTGCTCTTCTTTCTCTTCTTTGTCTTCGACTTCTGTTGAGGCTGCTATCTCCTTTCTTTTCCCTTTTTCACCAAATCCCTTCTTGGCTTGAGTGCACTGACTGGAAAAGTGCCCAAACTCTCCGCACACATAGCATTGGACATGTGACAGATCTTTCTTTGTTCTTCCACCTGTGAATCCCCCTCTAAAGTTTGTTCATCTTCTCCCTCTGCCTCCCCTCTTGGAGGTAAGAGCGATATTTTCCTCCTCTTCATTCTCATCCATATCTCTGCTTCTCCTTATCTCTTCTTGACAACAATCATTCCATAACCTATCCCAATCTGGCAGGTTCTCTCTGGCCACTACCCCTGAGATGAAGGGGTCCCACTCCTTGGGAAAGCCTCTCAAGGCAAAACGAACTATCTCAATTGGGGATAGTTTTACCCCAACTGCAAGGAGCTCGTCTAAGAGTTGCTTTACTTTGGTCAGATAGACTGTCACACTTTCTCCCTTGGACATTTTGGTGTATTGGAGCCTTTCCTTGAGAGCCATGATTATGCTCTCATGCTTGGCTTGAAACAGACCTTTCAAATGTGCCCACATCTCATGAGCAGTTTGCTTTTCACCAATATTCGGTACCAGATGGTTCCTTTACTCCATCTAGAAGGATCCTCTAAGCCCGGATTTCTGAAGCATAATATATCTCTTTGTCTTTAGCATCAGTGGGGATTGCAGCTGGGTTTTCAACAATACCCCAACCCTTGCTCTCTTGAAGAGCATTCTTCACTCTATACTTCCATTGTACATAGTTGGAGGCACCATCAAGCATGTCCTCATATCTGAGGTTAGTATCCATCTTGCTACTAGTTTCAGCTTCTTCAACTTTGACTTACTCCATCTTTCTCTGAGCAAATCAACCCTGCTCGGTCATCTTCTTCCTCCTTCAGCTTCGAGAGTACGGCCTCTCTCTGGATCTAATTCTTCCCTTGTCCCTGCAACACAGGGCTTAAATACTTATGTTGGGGTTGTCAAAACCTAGCTCTGATACCATGAAGAAATATAACCGATAAATTTAATTAGAGAAATTTCATGACACTTGGGACAACCACAAAACACAATGCAAATTCTGTATATAACATCAAAACAAAGAGATTTTATTTATACTAGACCTGAGCAAGCAGATATCGCTCAACCTGGGTTTACATGGACCGTACAACCTGTACGGGTCCGTACTTTTCTTGGTGATACTCAATACATTCGTATAACAAAACTATGGCTGCAACACAACCAGAATTTCTCTAGTTTCTTTACAAAAACTGATAAACATAACTTATATGTTAATCTTTGACCTGGGTACTGTTTATTTTCTCTGTTGGGTGAATGTACAGTCCATACAAAACCCGTACTGTACGGATTCTTCTTCCTTACTTTCTGTTTGTTGCTTGTTTGTTGCTGCAATTGAACAATGGCTCTATCTTGGCCTCTTTGTCACTGTCAGACCCTACTTTGCCTCTATTCTTTGACTGGGATGGTTGTTGGTGCTATCTCAACCCCCTTTAACAGACTTAGGCCCTTTAAGTAACCGGATTAGTAACTGGATTAGACAATATGGTCTCCTCGTCCAGCACAGTAAGATCCAACTTGGTCTCTGTCACAGCCCTTCTCGGCCTCTCCTTTGCTTGATATGTTGTTGACCCTACCTCGATCTCCTTAGCAGGTTCTCCTTAACCTAGCTCTCGACCTCCTTTGGAAGCACCTCCTCCCTTTTAGTCGACTTCCTTCTTTTGTTGAGGTGAAATGAGGAATGAGCTTCCTAGGTTATTTGTAACCCTAGACTTTTCCTTATGCAATCTTGACCCTGGGATCTTTTTATCAAAAACTTGATCCAAGGGTCGAGACTTAATCTCAAGTTGGCTTGAGTGGTTCCCACCATTATGATGATGTCTAGTCATAATTTGGGTTTCTTCCACATTAATAGACACTCCTAATGTGGAAGAATTACCTGCTCGAGCTACACTCTAACAAACAACATACACATCCATAAGATCCTAAGATTCAAATGTGTCTAATTGTGGCAAAACTAGGAGTGACACCATTAGAGGTCTTCACAAAAAGTCCGCAATCTTGCCCTAAGCATCCTTCATATATTGAATGACCAAATTGTACTATTGTAACTGTGACATCCATATGAAGTGCCAACTTCACTGCAACTTGGAATAAGTTTGTAGGAATTGCAGCGGTTGATGGTTGGAATGAATCATCATTTGCTTACTGAGCAAATAATGCCTCTAGTGTTAAACTACGTGCACAATTGCATAAAACCCTAATCATACGTTGAGTAGTTAGCTACTATCCCCGTAAATATTTTTGAGCAATAGGCAATCAACCTTCCCTACTGCAATAACACCACTCCCATGGCATAGCCCAAGGCATCAACCTTAGTCTCAAAAGAAAGTTTCAAATTTGAACATCCCAACACTGGTGCTTTGCACACCTTCTCATTCAAAGCTTCAAATGCCTTCTCATGCTCTACTACTTGTTACACTCTCAAGGGTAGCAGTCTTTGGATACCCTTACAATGGTATCATGTACCTGCCTGCATGAGATATCATGCATCTCTCAGCAGATCAAGACAAAGTCCTTTCTTTCTCCAACTAAGAGATGATACTTGAAGCATGATGTTGCTCATTTCAGATGGTCGGTTATCAGATATATCTGGATGGTCCAAGTCACTTCATAGATACTCCATGTGTAATACTTACCTAGGCATGATGATATAACCTCCCAGCATGTCGTGAAGTTGTGGTTACCTTACGACTGTTGATTAGAATGCCATAACATACAAAATCTTATCACTTGTGTCGTATTACCTTGGGAAACATCTCTCTTATTAGAAGTATGTCCTTAAGATGACTCGCACTACTAGGTGTTTAGACTATATAGTGCAATACACATCCTAACCATACTAAGTGTTTTCCATCTCCCTATGTATCACTCATCTCCATCCACATTAAAAAAATGGCATCTCATCATGTATGATCTCTCAGAGGTCAAAAGGAAAGGTCGAAATTAAAAGCCTAAATCAAATAAAGCCACAAAAGCTAAGAGGTGAAGACCAAAGCAAATAAAGTACAACTACTTCACTATGGTTCCCCCCCTTTCAAAGTCCTAAGAGCAAAATGCCTATCTAAAGCAAAAAAAGACTTAGAAAAAAACATAATGATTAATCAAAAAAAAAGGGGGAAGTGTGTGCAGACTGAAGTAGTAAAGCTCCCACTAGAAGGCTACTATAAAAAACACCTAGCTAAAATAAAGCTAGAGGCATAAAAAGATGAAAAAGGTGACCTATGCATGTCTAAGACTTTGAGGGTCATCACATGGATCATCCAAATGTGCTTCATATATATCTCAATACATGCTTTACTGTTATCCAGTGAGTCTGTCTCAGCTGACTCATGGATTGACTAAGCACATTTGTTGCATAACATATATCAGGTCTAGTGTTCACCAGATACATCAATGATCCAATCAGCTGTCAATAGACATGTGGATCAATCTCGTCTTAATCATCATCATTTATTTTTCGTCACCATCGGTGTAGACAAGGATTTGTATTCTATCATACTGAACTTCTTTAATATCCACTGTATATTTTCCTCAACCTAGGAAAAGTCTCATTGGTCCTCTGTCAGTCTTCTTGTCCCAAGAAGTAGTGTATCATATCCAGATCCTTCATCTCGAAATCAGAAGTCAAAGGTTGCTTGTAACAACACAGCTTTTTGAACAAGTCATCAAAATCAAGTTCCCGTCACCAACAATGTAATAGTATAGGTTTGGATCAACAACACTCGCTGAAATCCAAACTTCATCAAGAATTCATCTATCTGATGTAGTTTCCAACTCATGGATGGTAGTACAGATGGGAGTGCATCGACTACTGGATCAAAATGTCTCATCATAGATAACTTCCTCTGCTTGTGAGTATCCTCTGACTACAAGTCTCGTTTTGTATTTCTCGATACTTCCATCAGCTGCATGTCTTTCTGCCTCTTGCAAAGTTTGTTAAGCCCAAACAGGCCTTTTATGGCTTATTGCAAAGTCTCTGGTAATATCAATTGGATCAACGGTATCAATGGTTGTCTCCCTCTGAACTGCTGAGGGGGAGAAGGTATTTGTCTTTTCCTTCTTCTCAAATAATTTTGACTCCCTCTAAGTCAAGTGGCTCCCTCTAAAGTCTTGAAGGAAAAACATCTTCCTTTGTTGTTAACCTGCTTGGAACAACGAAACAAGACAAGAATATCTCCTAGAGGAGATTCATGAGTACATCTCTAGAATCAAAACAATTTAAGGATTGTTGTCACAGCTACAACACCTACTTGTAATGTAGCATGATAATTAAAACAATCAAACCTGGAATCTTCACTTCCAGTGTGTTGTTCTTTTGAATGCATTGAAACTTCTTTGGGTCCATGATGGCACCAAGGGTTCCTTCCTCCTACAAGTACCCTTGTGACAATGATGCAAATAATACATATATACAAGTGCATACCTGAGAGTGTACAGCAATGGAATTTCTGCTTGTTTGTCTATGTCATGATGATCAATGACATTCCTTGCTTGTTTGCCTTGTAGCCACCTTGTACTATACAAGTCTCTGCATCAACCTTGTAGTTGTTGTGGCTGGGGTGGCCTTGTACTTTGGTCTAGTAGCAACTTTCTGCATGCTCAGGACAGACCTCAGACTTGGTCCTTCTATTCCTCAGAGACTCCTTCAAATTTGGGCCTAGAACTCTGCTCAACATCATGGCTTCTATCAACAACAATATTGTTGTAGTGCTAACTGTCAAGTAACTCATACATGGCCCTTGTTGTTGGACAGTGCATCTTAGGGTGCACAATTGTTGCAGCCTTTTGTTACTGATAACACTACCACATATTTGACACCATACCAGCAGATTCATTTTGCTATTCTCTTTTCCTTGGAGAAGGAGACTCTTCATATTTTATTCACTGAAAGTCTGGGGCCTACTCCATGTTTTTCTTCTTCTGAATCATCAATGTTAGTGAAGGTCTACTCTAACTGACTATGGACATTATCCCCATGCTTGGAAGCTTTTATTTTTTCAGCCTTTAATTTCTAGGCCCGAGTTACCCTTGTCTCTGCAACAGTAAGGGTTTTCATCTTCTCTTGGGAACATTGTTTCTTTTCTTTTGAACAACACCAGGGGAAAAGGAAGTTGACCTCATCATGTATTTTGTACCACACCAGAGTAAACAAATAGACAAACCCAGAGAGGAATGCATCTCATTCCCAACCTCTACTTGAAACCCATCAAAAGTATGAATGAATTGTATGGTGAGTTGAGGGTCTGTTTTGCTAAAAAAAATAAAAAAATGAAGCCAGACTGTTCTGGCAAAGATACCTGCGACTTGAGGTTTTGTTGTACAGTGGCATCACCTCCACAAAATTTCAGCCTCAATTCTTATGGGATGACAGCTCGGCCTTTCCAGCAATACATGTTCACAAAAACTGCAGTAACAGCTCTCCACAAGCCTGTAGAAAAGTTTGAAATGGCACTAATACTATCTTAAGGCAGTTTCTTGTAAGGCTATCAATGTCGGGGTGTCTTCATACATCATATGCATCAGATAGTTTGGTTGATCGACCTCAACATTACTCTTTTGAAGCGGTAGTACGTGCTACAAGACTTAGTGGCTTACTATCCCATATCTTGCACTGCGGAAGCCCCTATATACTTAAATAATAAGAGTCAAGGGAGCTCTAACTGAGTAGTTCATAAGGCACAATACTTGCTAAGGTTTTGCAAATGGGGTAGCAAGCTAAGTGGGCTTGATTGTGGGGAAAACTCCACAGTTAAGCGCGCTTGAGCCAGAGGAGTCTTGGGATGGGTGACCACCTGGGAAGTCCTGGTTACCGGGTGCAAGCCCCGGAAGTGATGATTGATGCTATGCCATTCATTTCGTTGGCTTCAATCCCATTTCTTCACCCCTGTGAGCATCACCCGATGCAATGAGTGCTAAGTGGACTATTCAAATCATGAGAATTATGGGTCAGTTGAGACTAATACTCATGAATATGGGTCATAGAGACTAATACTCATGAATATGGGTCATAGATTAATGACTTACACTACACAGTTAATCCCAAAAATAATATCTAATATCTTGCACTGCGGAAGCCCCTATAGACTTAAATAATAAGAGTCAAGGGAGCTCTAACTGGGTAGTTCATAAGGCACAATACTTGCTAAGGTTTTGCAAATGGGGTAGCAAGCTAAGTGGGCTTGATTGTGGGGAAAACTCCACAGTTAAGCGTGCTTGAGCCAGAGGCGTCTTGGGATGGGTGACCACCTGGGAAGTCCTGGTTACCAGGTGCAAGCCCCGGAAGTGATGATTGATGCTATGCGATTCATTTCGTTGGCTTCAATCCCATTTCTTCACCCCTGTGAGCATCACCCGATGCAATGAGTGCTAAGTGGACTATTCAAATCATGAGAATTATTGGTTAGTTGAGACTAATACTCATGAATATGGGTCATAGATTAATGACTTACACTACGCAGTTAATCCCAAAAATAATATCTAATATCTTGCACTGCGGAAGCCCCTATATACTTAACCTCATCTCCATAGAAAAATTAGGAGGGGTCTGGCCCTTTCCTTCACCACTGAAATTTCACCACAAAAACTTTAGAAAGGGATCCGACCCTTTCCTTCACCACAAAAATTTTACCACAGAACTTTAGAAAGTGGTTCGGCCTTTTCCTTCTAGGTTGTGGCAGCCTTAGAGGCCTGCGGCCAGTTTTAAGGAGGGTTACCACAGGGTTGAGGAGGGGTCAGCCTTCTTCCTTCATGCTTTAGGGGTCCGGCCCTTCTCCTAGGCTCCGGCCTGCGACCAGTTTTAAGGAGGGTTACCACAGGGTTGAGGAGGGGTCAGCCTTCTTCCTTCATGCTTTAGGGGTCTGGCCCTTCTCGTAGGCTCCGACCTCTTTTCCATATACCATGGTTGTTGTTCAAGGGTTGAATTCACCACAGGAAGGAGATTCGGCCCTCTTCATCTACCACAGATTTGTTAAAAGGGGTCCGGCCTCATCAACTACCACAGATTTTTCAAGGAAAGGTCTAGCCCTCTTCTCTTCACACCTACAGCAAACCTTACCTTCAATTTTTAGTGTGCAATGGTTTTCTTCAAGCCTGCTCTGATACAATGTTGGATTTTCAATGAGCTATGGCTCTTGTATCCTTTTTAAATTTTTTGTTTAACTATTACTTGAAATATAACTACTGCAGCAAACCAAGATCACAAGAAGAATAACCATGCACAAGAACACAAGAAGTATCATGGGAAACCCTTCTCAACAAGGGAAGAAAACCCAGCCAATCCTTTGCTATATTCCTCAAGAGAAAGACCTCCAACACTATCACAAAACCTAGCACACAAAAGGGTGTTGTAATTCTCATAATTTCAAACCACAACTTCTGAAATCATGAGATGATACAATGATAAGTGTGTTTCCTCAATGGGGATTTCACCTTTATTTATATAAGGCTTGTCACATCAAATGATGTGTCTATTGGCACAATAGGGTCTGTTATCCACCAAGTTGCACTAGGATGGATTTCCAGCGAGCCACCAAAGATTGAACATTTTCATGTTCAAAATTCAGAGTTCAGAAGTTCAGCCGATCATTAAGACCAACCTTTTTCACGTTTCCATAAAAAATTGTAATAAGAGATGTTGCATGATGAACTTGTAAAAGGTCTTAGCCACCTAGTCCTAAACATAAGTTGTACTCTGGAGTGTTTTTTCACTTACTTATTATATTTTGTCGTTCATGCAATTTATAATTTATGATTCTTTTCACTCAATCCCTCCAGAGTCGGAGTATATGCCCATGGTTAGGCCTTAGCATGGATCTAAGCTTAGTGTCTAATGTATATTACCATGTTAAACATACTCCTAGAGTCTTATGGAAATGTGCTAAGTCCCCCTTAGGATTTTTTTTAATTTTTTCAGTTAATTAAAAAATTGTTGCAATTCAGCAATTTTTAATTAAAAAATAAAGTTGTATTAAAAAGTGGTACTAGGGAACTCCATATGGCTTGGGGGTGCTCATTTTTTGACCTAAAGCACCCATATCACCTAAGTACCCACTTGGTTGGGTAAAATTAATGATTTTAATCACTTAAAAATCAATTTTACTCAAAAAAACCCAAAAAAGTCAAAATAAATCATAAAAAACCAGCAAGTGCTAAAATTTGGGAAACATGTTTTGAGCAAATAAAGCCTAGAAAGGCTATGTGGCAGTCATAGGATACAAATGGGATGTGACTGAGATAAAGTGAGACAAGTGGTGTGATGATTTAACATGTGCTCCTTAAGGAGGTGCACACCTCTTGAGAGGTGGTGCATTCCCAAAGGGGGCAGCCAACCTCTTGAGAGGTGGCGCCATCCTCCTCTTCCAAAAGCTCACACTTGTCATCCATATGAATTGTGGGACACTTGGATGCCCTCACCTTACACTTGGCTTCTCTCCTTCTCACACTTGGTGCGCCCTCTTCTCCAAGTGGTGCGCCCTCCCTCATGGGAATCTTCACCCATTTTGCTATTTAAGCAAGCACTCTCCCTTTACAAACTAGTTGGAGTTTGGGGATTGTTGCTTGTAGTTGTATACTATTGTAACACTTTTCATTTGGAATAAAGAGACTTTGAAGGTCAAAAAGGTGTGTTATGCATGTGTGTGTATACTTGATATCAATTTGCGCTTAATCTATGAGGTAATATTTGTCTAATTTCTTCTTTGGATTTGTTATCTTGGCCTTTGAATGGATGCTATCATCTAGTAGGATAGGATTTATCTAGCTTGTTGTAAGTCCTATTGTTCATTTATATTTAAAAACTTTGATGTGTATGCATGTTTTGGTTAGCTAACATACTCTTCAAGTTTCTTGTGTAGGTGACACCAATTTTGTTAACAAATTTATTTGCAAGATTTTAAAGCTTTCAGGTTCTCATAGCTTGGAGTGGTGATGAAACTTGTTTGTCTCTTCACAACTTCAAAGATCTAAAGACTCGGTCCCTCCTTAGCTCATCTAAAGACTCCATTGCCCAAGGGTTCCAAGGCTACAATCTTCTCCCTTCTCTCTTTCTCAAAGAAAATCTAAATTTTGGTTACTAGTTGTTTACTTTATCTTAGATGTGTATCAGATTTCAAAATCCTTCTTGTCTAAGTTAGTAAGTGAATTTAAAAGTTAGATCTAGAGTTCATGTTTCAATTTCATCATCTTAAACTAGATCTAGCTCAAGAAACGTCATTTTTAGCAAGTAATTTACTTCGAAAATTTTAAAGGCTGAAAGTTGAGTTGTTTCCAAGATCTTTTAATTTCATATTCGGCAATTAGAGTGTCTTTATATTGTTGTTTTAAAATAACAGAAAAAGACCCTAAGAAGACAAGCTCTTTAACTTGCTCTTCTTAGTTCATTTGTGCTCATTTTATGCTGATTTACTTAGACAATTTTGGGGCTTTCCTACTAATAACCAAAGACACTTCCAAAGTGTTTTTGGGCATATTCTATCGTTGTTTGTTGGCTGTTTTTGCAAGTTTGCAAACAGATAAGAGGAAATTTTGTCTTTTTTTGGCGGATTAGGAGCCATCCGGGACCCCTTTTCTTCAATAAACATTTGTAAAACATTGTAAAGACTTGTGACCCCCCTAATGAATGGTCACAAGTCGCTCCCATAAAGAGTTGTGTAAGTTCTTTAATAAAATCAGTGTGGCTACAACTCCCACTCTTCATCCCCCCTAGGGGAACGGTGTTTTCGGTAATTGTCTCAATTTTTGCAACTTTAGCTTAGATTCAATTTTCACAACTAAGGATAAGCTAAAAGTAATCTTTCAATTCTTCACAAAGCACTACAATCTCATATAAACTCTAAAGTTAAATAAATCTTCACATAGATTAGATTTCATTTTGGAAAGTAATTTTTAATTTTTAGTTTAGTTTGTTTTTCAGTCTTGCAATTTCAAAGTTGGCAAATAAACCATCCCCTCAGCTCCTCGCAAGAGGCCTGGTCAGTGCGGATTAGTAATTAGCATAACATTTCAATTTCTGCAATTTTATTTCTTGTTTAAAAAAAACATTTCCCCTTAGCTCTCAGTGCGGTTCCTGACCCTTCCAGTTGGGAGCTAGTCTCGATCTGCTAGGAGTAAGTTCATACACGCTGAGCTGGTCAGTGGTGATAGATTAATTAGGGAAATCTCTAAAGTAGTTAGCTTAATGCATGGGAAAACACCTTAAAGTGACCTACGAAGTAAGGCGGCTCTCGGGACCTGGCTTCCCACCCGTTTTGGACATCCAGCACTTTGAGTGAGTTTACTTGTAAGACCATTGGGTTTCGGTAAACTCTTCGCAAGTTTCCAAACAAAGAGCTAACCTCCAAGGAGGCCAAACACTCTCATTAACTCAACATCAATTTACCCTAATAAAACACACGAACTACATTGTCCACGATTACCTTTAAGGCACTGGTCTCATATTTACACTCAACAAAGCCATATGCTTCATTTACTTTTCAGTTATTTATTTGAAGCAAATTTGATTTCACTTGCATCTAACAACTGTGTCTAAGTATCATTTATGCAAGTGCATGCTTAATGTTTATATCGTGGTGAATAATTGGTTTGTGTATTATCAATTTATGATTGATTGTTGAAAGAATAAACTTCTAGATTTATTTCTTGTACTTAGTTTAGTTCAAGCCTTAATATATTTGTTAGGGACTACCCCCCTTGGCTTCGCTTGGAGTTAGCTTAGACGGAGGAGTTGAGGATTAGGTGACAGCACCTTAACTCTCCCTTGCCCCCAAGGACACACCGAGTGGATTGAAGATTTCTTCCACGTCTCCCAGGTGTGTATAAGGCGACAACAGGGCCGACCTCAATAACTCAAAATATAACTAATAATTACAATATTAATTATCTTTTATATTAATTATCTTTTACATTAATTATCTTTTACATTAATTATCTTTTACATTAAGGTGGGGTCGACCTGTACCCTTTACATTACAATTAGGGTTACAGGTAAGTCTGACTCTTGAACAATATAGCAAGGGATCCCATACACCCACTAGTGCTCAGCCACTAGGGGCACATCCATAAGGATGTCCATATCTCTATCTCACTGCATCTCACAAAAGAACCACACTCACTAGTGCTCAGCCACAAGGATCACATTCACCTGTGCTCATCCACAGGCACGTCCACTCAACAGATCTTCTTTCCCACTGCATTACACAGGAGAGTCATCTGGAGTTCATTATTTCAACTCACTGCTCAAAGGAGGCTAATACATCATCTTCATCTCTGTCTCATGACGATGCACCCAGCTCTATGGCAATTCACATGTTCACCTTGTGCTCAGCCACAGGCACGTCCAACTCAGCAGATCTCCTTTCTCACTGTGTTACACAGGAGAATCATCTGGAGTTATTCTCAACTCTCTGTAAGGAGGAGGCCATCTCTACGTTCCAATTCTATCTCAGATAAGAACCACACACCCATCTCATGGGCTCTCTCTCAGGTCGACTCAATCGGTCTGTGCCTTGGAGAATGTCTCACGCCGCTGTAATCATCAACAATAAATACATGGATAAACCTTGATCACTCATTAGTGCCTTCACGGTTTCTTCAATGGATCTATTCTTCCTTTCTGCTACACCATTTTGTTGAGGATTATGAGGAACGATTAGCTCCCTCCTAATCCATGTTGATTTGCAAAAGGCAACAAATTCCTTGGATGTGTATTCTCCTCCATTATTTGTTCTCAAAGTCTTGATTTTCTTGCTTGTGAGGTTTTTTATTTCTGCTTTGAATTCTTGAAACTTGCTGGAAACTTCATTCTTTGTCTTCAAGAGATATAACCAAGTCTTTCTTGAGTAATCATCTATGAAGGTTACATAATAAAGAGAACCTCCTAGAGATTTTACTAGCATCAGACCGCAAACATCTGAATGTATTAGATCTAGGATTTCCTTAGATCTATTATCGCTACTTGAGAATGGCTTCTTAACATTTTTACCATGTGCACATCCTCTGCAAATTCCTTCATGTGTAGATTGTAGTTTTGGTATTCCTTCAACCATTTTCTCGAGGAAAGGTAATGCTTGATAGTTAAGATGAGCATACCTTCTATGCCAAATTTCACTAGGATTGACTTCATCATGTACAAGAGCTTCATCATTACATTCTAGTAGTCTGTATAATCTGCCTTCACGAGTTCCAATAACTCTATCATTCTCTATGTTGGAGTCTCTAGACCAAGATAGTACTTCACCATCTACAAAGGCTATTCTATTTCCTTTGTCTTCTAGGCAAGATATAGATACAAGATTCTTTTCTAAACCAGGTACATATAAGACATAACTCAAACGAACATTGTTACCTGATTCCAATTTGATGAAGGCTTGACCAATTCCTTTGACTAGATAGGTGTTCTTGTCTCCAAGTTCTACATTGTGAGATGTCTTCTTTTCATTCAGATTGGAGAGTCTGACCTGGTTTCCTTTCATATGCCTGGAAGCTCCACTGTCAATTATCCACATGTCATCTTCAAGAGTTCCTGTAAGAGCTGAATAGTATAGATGATCTGCCTTTTCATTCATGATTTATGTTGACTGATAGTTGGTCAAACTTTGACTTTGATTGGTCAAACGTTGACTTTGACCCAAAATCTCAACCTTGACATTTTTGCCTTTTGAGAGTGCCAATAGGTACGTTGGACTAAGGCGCACACTTAAATATCCTCTCCTTGAGTAAAGTATTCCATCATAAGGTGTTGGGCAAGAGGTTTTTAGGGTTTGCAGCTACCCCTGCTAGTAACCCTAGTGGCAGTGCTTCAGTAACTGCACCTGCTAGAAACCCTAGCGACAGTTCTTCAACGAGCTTGATAATCTTATGGCTTAGCTTCCTTCCAGTGGTTAGACTGACTAAAGGAGGTGTGGGCTCATAACTAAGTTGCACGAAACGGGGAAACGATACGAAGTTTCCGAAACAGGTATGATACGAAACAGGGCCTCAAAAAATGGAAACGTCGTATATAAAAAAATTAAAATATATATATATATATATATATATATATAGTTTTTTAAAAAATAAAGCATTATATTGCAA
>CBVK0100485057.1:0-18952 GCA_900067695.1 Picea abies
TTGGGTATGTGTTATATTATTTGCATGTGTGTGTGTGGGAGCGTCAGATTCGACAACTGCGTCTGACGATCCCTCAGATTTTTCTATTTTTAGCGGATTTTTCTATTTTTAGCGGTTTACTAAAAATAATCCCATTTTTAGGGATTAGGGTTTTGGTATCTACGGAGTACCTAAAAACATTGTATATATTGTATAGTGAATGGTGAAATTTGATATAATGAACATAAGAAAGGTTTTCCCAGTATATATCTCTGTGTACTATGTGAATGAGCCACTGATTAAATTATGTTTTTCTTAAGAATCTATATGCATTTCTTTACTTCATAGGTTTAAAACTTAGAAATATGATGAAGAGCTGGTGGAATTATATAGTGGTCATTTGAATGTAACTTTTCAAAAAGGATCATACGAGTGATGTTGCATCACAAAATCTAGTGGTTTATGACAATGGTGTCACTTGTTTATTCATTCAACACAACAATGTTTACCTTATTATATGATCAAGACAAAACTCCAATGCAACTTTCTTACTACTATTTTAACACCGGGTTGTGGATGTTTTCAAGCACTATTTTGAAGTGTTGGAAGAAGAATCTTTAAGAGATAATTTTGTTGTTGTGTATGAACTATTACATGAAATGATGGATTTGGGATACCCTAAATATACAGAGGAAAAGTTTCTTAGTGAATTCATTAAAACACATTCTTATATAATGGAATTCACCCAACATCCTCCAATGGCCATTACAAATGTAGTTTCATGGTGAAGTGAAGGAATACAACACAAGAAAAATGAGGTATTCTTGGACGTAGTAGAAAGTGTCAATATGTCAATTTGATTGTGAATAGCAATGGAAAAATAGTGAAATCAGATGTATTTGGTAATTTGAATATGAGAGCCTACTTGAGTGGAATGCCATAATGCAAGCTTGGCCTTAATCACAGGGTGCTACTAGAAGCTCAAGGCCGAGCAACAAAGGGTTCCATCAATCTAGAGGACATCAAGTTCCATCAATGTGTTCGTCTAGCTTGTTTTGAAAATGATAGGACTATATCTTTCATACCTCCTGATGGGGATTTTGATTTGATGAAATATATACTTAGCACTTAGGTAAAACCATTGATATGGGTTGAATATCAAGTGGAACAACATTCAAAAAGTCAAGTAGAATATTTAGTTAGAGCACACAACAACTATAAAGATCACAGTACAACAACAAATGTTGACATAAAACTGTCAGTTTCGGCTAATGATACCATCCCTCATATATGACTGTCCATGGGTTCTTCTTCTTATGCACTAGAGAGGGATGCATTGCTTTAGAAAATCAAATCATATTTTGGTGGAAAGGAATACATGCTGAGGAATGAATTTTTCCTTCCTATTGTCACTGCTGAAGAGGACAACACACTACTGACAAACAAATTCTTGCTAGAAATTATGAAAGGGAGCTATAATAGGAGTTGAGTGTTATATCTGAGAATGTCAAATCACAAAGTACTGGAGGAAAAATGTTGAAAAAACCATCGAAAAAATACTCTAGAAATAGATCAACTTAATTCCAAAAATGAACTTATGCATTTAGTAGGAAGTTATGAAGGATGGTTTGTGCTTCAGCGTCCTCATGAGACCGATGACTAGAAATATCTGATTTCATGAGTGGTTGGCACCGATTTGTTCCACATGGCCATCTAACATGCCTTTCACAAGCGCATGGGGGCCAATTAGAATTTTATTCAAGGACAAAAGACATGTATTATTATGGTCAATGATAATTTCATTTTGCAAATTAATTTCATATTATTTAAAAAAAAAAAAAGTAGTTCCATCTGGTGTGTTTCAGTTCAATGATTCCTCTCAACCCTAACTGATGAAACTGTTCATCAAGTAATATAAAAGTAAGTAGCGCACAACCAACAAGGGGGAGAAATATTTTCAAAAGAGAAAATTTTGAGAGACAAAAACTTTGGCAGAAAATTTAGAGAGAGGTATGCTTGGCGTGCTGTGAGGTTTGCTTCTTTTCATTCTCCTTTTACATATTCAACAGGGATTGACAGAATCGTTGGAAGCAGGGCGTCTTGTGAAGCATTGAAAAGATAAAGTGAGGATGAGCTTGTTGGTTATGATAAGATGAATGTTTACTTGTTATTTTGTTGTATTCAAGCTTGATTTTATTCGGCGCTAATCGGTTTTTGATATGCATGTTTTCTCCTTGTGATTTTCCACCATTGCTTCATTCCATTTTGGCTTAGCTTTCTTTTTTTCTTTTCGCTCTTGGTCTTTCTATTGTAGCCTTGTTCTAGAGTGGCTAAAGACCATATACATATCCATGGTCTATGCAGAGAGTTGTTGATTTCGAAAATTGAAGAATTTGTATGGGGAGCATTTTAAATGAAGATCAAATTCTTTTACACTCTGAAATTGTCTCTTTGTTATTTTTTTTTTAATTCTCAGTTTTCCCCATCTTCTATTAATTCAACAATTTAAATTAAAAAAAAATACATGTAAGAAAAATATTGAGCTATGACTACTATAACATTATGTATATAAAATTCTCTCATTTAGCTTCATAGGTAAAAGCTTTGTTACTTTCTTTTTTCCAATTGTTTTAGTTTTTTTTATTCGTAGTTTCACATATTTTTACTTAAAGGAAATTAAATGTTAACTCATCATATTGTTTTATAAATAGTTTTGATGGTCAGTAAATTTATTGTTTAGTAAGTTTTTCTTTTACTTAATCTTTTTAGCACTAACTGCCCCTTTCTTTTCATTTTGTTTTAGTTATTTTATTTTTGGTAACTTTTGTATCTTTCTTTAATCATTGTTTTGTTTCTTTTGTGGAAAAATAGACAAAAATAAATGTCTAGTTATCACATTTTTATAAATAGTTTTGGTAGTCAATGAATTAGGTTATTGTTTAACCAATTTATCTTGTAAATAACCACTTTATCACTAATTTCCTTCTAACTTTTTATTGATTTTTTCTTTAATCATATTTCTTTTGCCAAAACAAATACACAACTATTTTCTTTTCAATTTTATTAGTTGCATTTTATTTATTAAATTTAATTTTGTTACTCCAAATGTATAAAACCCCACATAGAAGTAATAAAATTGTAAAATCACATAAAAATCAAATATTGTTTAAAAGTAAAATGAAAGGCGAAGGACTCACGCTTGGGTTGTAGGTTAGAGGATATTTAGCCTGGAGCTCAATGTGTCTTCTTTCCTAGGGCTTTAAGCCTAGGGTGACATTCCCATATCTTCACTCCTAGCCTTGCAGGAGGTTGAAATGTTAGTGTTGGGAACTCTTTAGTCCCTCGACGTCAACATTGTGTTGCTCAGATCTCATTTTCCCTCTCATTTTTGTTTTAGACACTTTAACCCGCTGCATGATGAGAGTCACATGTTCATCTTCTGAATGGTTGGGTGACAATGGGACTTTTTGGGTATCTTGTGCTTTTTGTTGCATACTAGAAACTATGCCACCCTCATTTTCTCTTCGTTTTGCAGTGGAATATGTCAGTTTCATTTGAGCAGTTTCCTCCTTCATTGGGGTTGTTGAATTGTGTGTTCTTGATGGGGTACGCTTTGTTCTTGAGCCCTTTTTCTTATTTACTCTTTGTTGGGAAGCCTTTGACGAACTACCAAGTTTAGGGGAAACCATCCCTTCTTTCTTGTCATCATCTCTTCAGCCTCAGTCTGTGTATTAGGTTGTTTTTCTTGTTCTTGTAAACCCACACATTGCAGAAAGTAGTCCCAAGGCATTTAAATTTCACCCAAAGTGAATAGCACCATGATTTTAATCAAACCCTGATGATACAATCTTCTGTGGGCAGACTCGGGTTGGCTCTGAACCCTTCTAAACATATTAGTTAAAATCTTGAGTAAATAAAAGGGTAAATTTAATTCTTTATCCCCACTTAGGTGCATGAGAAACCAAAGGTGGTAACAATGGACATTTAAAAATCTGCCCTCACCTATGACATATATTTGGAATGTTGTGAGTGTTCCTTTCCATTATTCATTTATCCATGTGATGGGAACTCCTTGACTCCATTCGACATTCTGGTGCTCTAGAACCAAAAATTTATTGCAAATTTATGGGGGTAACTTGCCATTCCAAATAGACCAGGAAAGCACATGCTTCTTCGATCAAATTTTCTGTAATGTGGATACAAGTGTCCCCAAGTTGGGTTTGGAACCCGTCAAACATATGTGAAAAAAATTATCCACACCTATATGATGTCCCTCGAATGCGCAAATGAAGTCATACTATTCTTCTTTGACAAAAGATCCCTGATTTCCAAGACAACTTCGAACAACTTAAGCCCATGTGGCTATGTTCTGTGCAAATTCCATCGATCTTGAGGAGACACCATTTTATGTTGACCACCTTTGCTGCAAGAAATGAGCCGAACATGACTTTATTCTAATGTATTTTTGCACTGGTGATTCTAAATCCCCGTAACACTGCAATGATGGGAATTGAAGGTGCCACTTGCATGATCCAAACAAAAACTGTATAATTATGAATAAAAAGACAAAATTTCATGAACTTGATTTCACATGAGTATGCATGCACATGTAGGATCCAACAAATCATTTTCAAATATTTAAAATAATTTATGAACGTTTAAATAATTAAAAAGACACACTTTACTATTGTTTGCAAAAACATACATGTTCTTGCAATCAACGTTTATTGCACTAAAAAGGATTGGTCAAGTGATGGAAATATAACTGAGAGGGGGGGTGAATCAGTTATGTATATAAGCTTGAAATTTTTCTTGTTATTTTATGATTCTTTCTAAATTATTATTTAATGTCTTGTTGATAACTTAACATGCATACAATATTTGATCAATCACATAGAATACACAGAGACATTGATTTTCATGAGGAAACCCATAAAGGGTGAAAACCTCTTCTTCTTAGGATGTCAATCAAACTCCAACTTTCATGTACATCATATTATTTGAGCTCCAACTCTAATATGAGGCTACAACCTTTGATAGAAAGCTACAACTTGTAGAGAGCACCAACTCTCATATTTTTCTAGCACCAACTAGATGGAAGCACCAACTCCTAGGTTTCTCTAGCACCCACTAGATGGAAGCATCAACTCCCATAATATCTTCTAGCACCAACTAGAATTTATAGGACTGCAATGCTCCTTAGCACCACCCTACCACCCTAATTGAATCTCACAAAAAATTACTTACTTGTTATGTCTCTAATATGATCTATTACAACTTCATGTCTCCTCTGCCTCCTCCAGCTTCTATACTCTCTTATGCTTCTATACTCTGCTCTTTCTCCTGTTGTACACCACGACACCTATGTTCCTCTTCTCTTCTTTCTTTATACTCTGTGTTGTATCTGCATTCTATTCACTCCGACTCTGATCTCCATTTCAGGTCCTATACATGGTCACCTTCTACTCACATGCATAACAATCTAAGAAAAAAAACCCACACACTTCTCTATTCTACATGTCTTTCTCATGCCAAATCCTCTACCAGATCATCATGACAACTCTTCGTCTTCTCTAGTGGTTATGAAAAATAAGTTCATCATCAGTGGACATTATCCAAAGATACTTTGGCTTCTCTGGAAGTCACAACTCTTCATCATCTCTGTTAGTTACAGCCAGTCATTATTGGCTTCTTTGGCTTCTAAGCGCCTTCCTTCACGTGACCATTGACAATGATCATATGCCTATCCAAAAGGCACTTCATGATTCGTGACTTCGATAATATTGGTATGAGACATATTGATTCTTCCAACTCCCGATCTCCGAAGTGGAGATTAGTGACACTATATCCTTCCTCTATTCTCTCTCTCCATGCGACTGTTGGTTGTGACTTGCGGGCAAGCACTTCGGGACTTCGCGTTTCGAGTATTTGGATGTGAGCCAAACTTGACTCTCCTGACTTCCAAAATCCCCCACCCCACCCTGAACTAACGCCTAGTGAGCACTAGCTCCATTCTATAAATTCCCTTGGGCGATGATCTCATGTGACCACGCAATTTTGGGAGCGTCCAAAGGTGGTTTGAAATCAAACTACTTTTCACCCTACAATTTACCTCGAGCCTCCATGTGTCCTTTCTCCAAAACCATGGTTTCGATTGTGGACCACCCTTATCTTGTTAAAGTTCGCACACCTTCAATATCTGCAATGCAACGACACCATTAATCTCATGATCTTGACGGTGCTTCTAAACTAATGGTTCAGATCTGTCCTCTCAAGTTCTATGGATCAGATCTAACCTTCTTAAATAAATGGTTGTGATTTACTTCGTGATATGGGCTCTAGGAGTTTCAAATCTCAAACCATTCTTTTCTTCGTACACCAATCTTCCCGAGTCAATGATCTGCGAACACCTTTCCTTCTCAATCAATGACTCTACCTCTACTTCAGGAATTTAACCTTTCAACTAGATCAACGGTTCTGCGGCCCCTTTTTTTATCAACGGTCGAGATTTCCTTTGGGTCTTCGTACTTCTGAAATCTCAATTTTCAAAATTTAATTCCCCTCGAAGTATGTGTATTACTTCCATGTGTCCTCTTGGATCAGATGGTTAAGGATTACTTCGGGTCTTTACACAGAGTCCACAGGATTACACCACATCTTTTCTTGATTATATGACATAGATTTACCTTGAACGATCTAACAATTGAGATCTTCTTCAGACGATCTGACGACTAAGATATACTTTGGATGATCCGATGGTCGATATGTCTTTTCTGGATCAGATGACCCAGATTCACTTTGGACAATCTGATGCTTGAGATCTTCTTTGGATGATCTACCAACTGATATTTTCTTTATATGATCCAGCAATCGAGAATGTATTTCAGCTCTCCGGGTCTCCGGGCTTCGGGAATTTCAAAACTCAAAATGACACTCTATATCAGATGACTCAGATTCACTTTGAACGATATGACACATGAGATCTTATTTAGATGATATGACATTTGATATCGGATGATCCAATGGTCAATAATGTATTTCATCTCTCTGGGTCTCCAGGCTTTGGGAATTTCAAATCTCAAACTTTATTTCTATTCACCTTTTTCCAGAGCTGCCAATCCACTGACACGTGTCCCTCCTAGATCAACGGTTGTGATCCTTTCATGTCTCTGGAATTCAGAGTTCTCAAGTCTCAACTTCATAAATCTTTAGAAGTGAGATTCCCGAAGCGTAACCTCCTTACATATTTAGACTTGAAACGAATGATGTTTGTTTGATCAAGATCTTATATCAATGACTCAATTTGTCTGTGATGCAAGTTTTCCTTGGATTAAATCCAACATCTCTCCATATTTTCTTATCCTATCCTTCCACTTAATTTTATCCAACAACTGACGAAAATTCGGATAATCGAACTTTCAAACCTTGTGCCCCGTTTATCTTATCCTTCAATTAATTTGATCCGATGACTAACGAAAATTCAGATGATTAAGATATTAGATATTCCAGCTTATTTTTGTCCTTCCACTCAACAGTCATTGTCGATCTTCCTCCTGAGTTTCTGATCTCTCTGACTTAGAAGGTTTTCTAAATTTTCAAGGATCTCAACCTTTTCTTCTCCTGCGAGTCCATTTCTTGGACCTCGTCTACACTTTTGGAAATCTCTATATCTTCTGAGATTTCTCATCTTTTTCTCTATCGAGGTTTGGTTCAGTGATGTTCTTTCCATCATTGAAAAGCACACTCTTCCTATAAACATGCCAACAATATCCCCCTTTGGCATTGATGGAAACCCTAAAAGGTTGCACTATTCTGCTTAGACCTCCAACTGTAGCATCTAGACCAAACATTTTTCTCCCCCTTTGACATCAATGTCAAAGAAAACTAATTGATTCTATTCTCCTCCTGATTAGAGATGAAATAAAAATTCTCCCCCTAATTAGATAGACTATTTTAACTTGATAATAGGGTCACTCCCAACTTCTGGAGTAGATACTCAAACTAAGCTTTTGCAAGTGGTTTAGTGAAGATATCAACAATTTGATCTTTGGATGGAATATAATGCAAAGAAACAATAGATTTGGTTACTTGTTCTCTCAATAAGTGATATTTTATGGGTATATTCTTGGTCTTGGAGTGAAAGACATGATTCTTTGATACACTAATTGCACTAGTATTATCACAATGAATTGGGATCGATGCAGTATTTTTTACCTCCAAGTCTACAAGTGTCTGAATCATCCACAATACTTGGGTACAACAAGTGGCAACTGCAATGTATTCAGATTTTGTAGTTGATAAGGAAATGGAACCTTGCTTCTTTCTCAACCATGCTACAAGGGAATCTCCTAAGAAGAATGCACCTCCACTCGTGATTTTCCTTTCATCTGCACAGTTAGCCCAATAAACATCTAAATAGACTGATAGTTGAAAATTTTGATTTCTAGGATACCATAGGCCATAGTTCACTGTTCCTTTCAAGTATCTGAATATTCTTTTGATAGCTAAAAAATGACTCTATTTAGGTGCAACCTGATACCTTCCTACCCTTCCAACAACATGCATTATGTTAGGACATGATGTTTTGATGTACAATAGGTTTCCTATCATAGACCTATATGAACTCTGATCAACATCAGGTGAGTCATCATCCTTTCTTAACTTGCATCCAATGACCATAGGTGTGCTCATAGGTGTAGAATATTCCATTTGAAACCTTTTCGACATTTCTCTTAGATATTTCTCCCAAGAAAGAAATATTCCTTCAGATCTTTGAGTAATTTGCAGAACAAGAAAAAATGATAGTTCCCCTATCATAGACATTTCAAATTAAGACTGGATGGAAGAAGCAAACCATTGTACAAATGAAGCATTATTGATTTCGAAGATGATGTCATCTACATAGACCAACACAATCAGAAAAGCATTACCCTCTGTTTTGATCTATAGATTGTTGTCAACTGTTCCTCTCTTGAACCCTTTGTCTTGAAAATACTTATCTAGTCTGTAATACCAGGCACGAGGAGATTGTTTCAACCCATATAAGGCTTTCTTAATCTTGCAGACAAATTTAGGTTTATCTGACTGTTGGAAACCCTCTGGTTGTTCCATATAGACTTATTCTTTTAGATATCCATTTAGAAAGCTGACTTGACATCCATTTGATAGACTTTAAACTATTTATGAAAAGCATAGAAAAAAAAAATTCTAATAGCTTATAATCTTTCTATGAGCGCAAATGTTTCATCAAAATCCAGTCCTTCTATTTGAGCATACCCTTTGCAGACAAATCTAACCTTATTTCTTACAATATTTCCTTTCTCATTCATCTTATTTGTGTAGACCCATTTGGATCCTATTACATTTTTATTTTTTGTCCTAGGAACGAGTTCCCAATTGTCATTCTTTTCAATCTGGTCCAGTTCATCATTCATTGATTTTAACCAATTTATGTCTTTATTGTCTTCATTGAATTTCTTGGGTTCCACCATGGATATAAAGGCTATATTTGATTTCACGGTGTCTTTAATTATCCTTCTCCTGGTTTGTACACCTTTGTCTTTCTCACCAATTATCTGACTTTCAAGATGATTCTTTTGAGTAATTCTAGAGGAAGGATTTGATGTTGATTGTTGTCCTGACTCTTCTTGTCTGGATGTATCTTCTCCACCTGATTCATCATCTTCTTGTGACTCTGAGATTTGTTTCTCTTCATTTTCATTATTCTCACCATCTTTTTCATCTGGCTTAGTGTTTATTCTCTGTTGATATTTTACAGGAGCTTCTTCATCAATTCGAACATCAATACAGTCTACTAATTTATGCATTCTTTTGTTAAAGCATATGTATCCTTTACTATTCATTGCATATCCTAAGAAGATACCTTCATCAACTCTACTATCAAATTTTCCTAGATGATCATCATTATTCTTGATGTACCATTTACTTCCAAATACTTTGAAGTGCTTGATTGATGCAGGTTAACCAAACCACAACTCATATGGATTTTTATCACGGTTCGACCTTAGATGCACTTTATTTAGAATATGATCAGTCATGTGAATAGCCTCCACCGAGAAGGTTTGTGAAATGTCCCTTTCACTCATCATAGCCCTTGCCATTTGCTGAAATGATCTATTTTGGCGTTCTACAACTCCATTTTGTTGAGGAGTGCTTGGAATAGTATATTCTCTTTTAATTCCATGTTTGTTATAGAATTATTTGAAATCTCTTGACAAAAATTCTCCTCCCCTGTCTAAGAGAATTTCCTTTAACTTCCTTCCTGTCTGATTCTCATATAATGCCTTAAACTTTTTGAACTTATCAAACGCATCATATTTTTTTCTCAGAAAGGAAACCCACATAAGTCTAGAGAAGTCATCAATGACTAGCATAAAGTAACATTCTCCTCCAGTTCCTTCATTTAGCGATGGTCCACACAGATCCATATGAAATATTTGAAGTGGTTTCTCTGATGATGTGAAACTCTTCAATTTGAATTGAGCACGAGTCAGCTTCCCCATTTGAAAGGACTCACATATAGAGTTATTAGGCTTAGATATTTTTGGAAGGTCTTTCACAATGCCTTCATTATTCAGTTTGAAAATATGATCAAAATTCAGGTGTCCAAGCCTTCTGTGCCATAATCAACTTTCATCAAATTTTCTTAAATGACATTTCTCCTTATCTTCCTTTAGAACATATACATTGTTTTCAGTTCTAACCCATTTTGCAATCATCTCTCTTGTGTTTACTGTCTTTATTTTACAATTATTGGCAGTGAAAGTGACTTCACATCCTCTATCACATATCTAACTGACACTAAGAACATTATTCTTTAAACCATCAACAAACAATACATATTGAGCTTTGCGTCTTCCATTACTTAATCTTACTAGACCTTTACCTATGATATTTCCTAGAGCATCATTTCCAAAGGTCACACTCCTTGATTTATTTTCTTTGAGTGTTAGGAACTTACTTTTGTCACCTATCATATGACTGGAGCATTCGTTGTCAATACACCAGGGTTTTTTTTGTCTTTGGGTTGAAAACACTAATCCACACTTGTTATCTTCATTCTTCTTCCAAACCTTGACGTCTTCAGATCTGTGATTTGAATTTGGCTTATTGTTCTTTAAGCGACATTCTGCAGCTTTATGTCCATAATTATGGTAGATGTAACATTCTGGTTCATTGAATAAAGGATCATAATGATTGTTATGTTTAATCTGTGTTTTTTTCCCAGCCATCACATTATTTGCAGTCTGTGTTTGTTTGTTACTTGGATGTCTCATTCTTTCTTGTGGCAGATATTTATTCATTGGTTGTCTTGATTTCTCATGTCTAAATCTTAAAGAACAATTTACAGCTTTGTGACCAAAGTTAGAGCAGTAAAAACAATATCCATAGAAAAAATCTTTGTACCTAGAAAATGGATGTCTTCTTTGGGCAGGTCAATTTCTTCCATGCTGATGACTTCCTTGAGTAGAGGGTGTATTATTTCTTTGCTCTAGAAATTCAATTATGGTAGCTTTTCCTTCACTCCTCCTTGGCGGTTGATTCTCTTCCTTTGTTTCTACAGGTTTGTTGTTGTCAATGGTTGTATATTTGACAAACTTGATGGATTATTTGTTGCTTGTATGACCACTACTTGATCCCTCTTCATAAACCAAACCATTTTTCAACTTTGAATTCCTTTGTTGATTCAGAATGGAAGCTAATCCTTCTGAGGCTTTAATACTTTTCATATTCTGATGATATAAGGCCTGGAATTTCTCTAGATATTTTCTGACAGTCACTACTTCAGCTTCCAATTTTTCACCTCTTTTTTAGGCTTCCTTCAATTGTTGTTTGAGGATGTCTTCAATATTATTATATTCTTCTAACTTAACCTTCAACAGAGCAATTTATTCATATGGTTCATTGCATGTTTTCTCATACCTGAGCAGTAACTGTTTTTGTTTTCTTTTCTTTTCTCTGAGTCTATCAATCTCTTTCATGGCACTAACAAGTTCTCCTTCAAGATATACTAATGCTTCACAATCAACAAACTCACTTCCTGTATCTTTAGTATTTAGGTCTTCTAAATATATTAGCATGATATCATTTATTTTAATTTCAATAGAAGATTCACTGCTTTCATCATCTGAAGGATCGTCATCATTGTTTGCACAAAGGATTTTCTTCTTAAAACTATTCTCTTTATATACCTTCTTGTGGTTGTGCTTCTCTTCATCGTCATATGTATGATCCTTTATTTTGAGAGGACACTTAGAAGCAAAATGACCTATTTTACCACAATTGAAACATTTGAAGGGTAGTTTACCTTTGTATTTTCCTGATCCTTTCGTCAGACTTCTCACAAAATTTGCTTCAATCTCATCTACATCAGTGTCTGTGTTTTTCTCTGCTTTAAAGGATGCCTCTCTTGTAGTGGATTTACTTTTGTTGATTCTCATTTCATAAGAAGTTGGGGTTCCAAGAAGTTGGTCTAGTGTTAACGTTTTGAGGTCAGTTATTTCCTCTATAGTAGAGACCTTTGAGTTAAATCTATCAGGAAAAGATCTTAATATTTTCTGGACTAGAAAAGGTTCATCTATCTTTTCACCTAGAACATTCATAGTGTTGACAAGTTCTTCTATACGTAAGAAGTACTTACTAATATTTTCTTCTTCAGGTTTCTCTAGCATCCACTAGATGGAAGCATCAACTCCCACAATATCTTCTAGAACCAACTAGAATTTAGAGGACTGCAATCCTCCCTAGCACCACCCTACCACCCTAATTGAATATCACAAAACTTTACTTACTTTCTCTATCTCTAATATGGTCTGTTACAGCTCCATGTCTCCTTTGCCTCCTCCGGCTTCTATACTCTATTTTTCTTCTATACTTTTCTCTTTCTCCTGCTGCACACCACGACACCTCTGTTCAGCTTCTCTTCTTTATTTATACCCTGTGTTTTCTTTGCATGCTATTCGGTCCGACTTTGATGTCTAGTTCAGGTCTTGTAAACAGTAACCTTCTACTCACATGCATAATACTCTAAGAAAAAACACCCACACACTTCTTTGTTTTGCATGTCTTTCTCACACCAAATCCTCTGCTAGATCATCATGACAACTCTTTGTCTTCTCTAGTGGTTATGAAAAATATATTTATCATTAGTGGTAGTTATCCAAAGATACTTTTGATTATCTAGAAGTCACAACTCCTTGTCTTCTCTATCAGTTATAGCCAGTCATTTTTGGCTTGTTTGTATTCTAAGCCCCTTCCTTCACATGACCATCGGCGGTGACCATGCGCCTATCCAAAAGGAGCTTTTTGATTCATGAATTCAGGAATATTGGTATGAGACATATTGGTTCTCCCAACTCCCGATCTCCGAAGTGGAGCTTAGAGATGCTAGCTCCTTCCTCTATTCTCTCTCTACACCTGACCATTGGCTGTGACTTGGGGCTAGGCACTTTGGGACTTTTCATTTCAGGTATTTGGATGTGAGCCAACCCTTACTCTCTCAACTTCTTAACTCCCGAACTGCTAACTAATGCCTAGCAAGCACTAGCTCCATTACCTTGGGTGATGATCTCATGTGACCACGTGATTGTGGGCGCGTCCAAAGGTGGTTTGAAATAAAACTACTTTTTGCCCTACAATTTACCTCAAGCCTCCATATTTCCTTTCTCCAAAACCATGGTTTCGATTGCGACCCACCCTTATCTTATTAAAGTTTGCACACCTTCAATCCCCAAAATGCAATGGGACCGTCGATATCACGATCTTGACGGTGCTCCTGAACTGACGGTTCAGATCTCTCCTCTCAAGTTATGTGGATCAGATCTAACCTTCTTAAATCAATGGTTGTGATTTACTTCGTGATCCAGGCTCCAGGAGTTTCAAATATGAAACCTTAATTTTCTTCATACACCAATCTTCTAGAGTCGATGATCTATGGACACCTATCCTTCTCAATCAATGGCTCTACCTCTACTTCAAGAATTTGAGCTTTCAACTAGATCAACAGTTCTATGGCCCCTTTCTCAATCAATGGTCGAGATCTCCTTCGGGTCTCTGGACATCTGAAATATCAAGTCTCAAACTTTACTTCCCCTCGAAGTATGTGGATTACTACCACGTATCCTCTTGGATTAGATGGTTGAGGCTTACTTCAGGTCTTTACCCAGAGTCCATAGGATTGCGCCACGTATTTTCTAGATCAGATGACCCAGATTTACTTCAGATGATCTGATGCTTGAGATCTTCTTCGGACACTGTGACGACTGAGATCTACTTCGGATGATCCAATGGGAGATACGTATTTTCTGGATCATATGGCCTAGATTCACTTTGGACGATCTGACACTTGAGATCTTATTCGGATGATCTGATGAATGAGATTTACTTCAGATGATTCGATGATAGAGAATGTATTTGGACTCTCCAGGTCTTCAGGCTTCGAGAATTTCAAAACTCAAACTATTGCTCTAGATCAAATGACCCAGATTCACTTCGGACAATCTGACACTTGAGATATTCTTCAGATGATCTAATGACTGATATTTACTTTGGATGATCCGGTGGTCGAGAATGTATTTCGGTTCTCTAGGTCTCTGGGCTTCAAGAATTTCAAATCTCAAACTTTATTTCTATTCACCTTTTTCCGAAGATGATAATCCTGTGATGCGTGTCCCTCTCGAATCAATGGTTGTGATGCTTTTTCTTCTCCAGACTTCAAAATTCTCAAGTCTCAACTTCACAAATATTTCGAAGTGAGATTCCCAAAGAGTAACCTCCTCACATCTTTAGGTCTGAAACGAATGATGTCCGTTTGATAAAGATCTTAGATCAATGACTCGATATGTCTGACATGCAGATTTTCCTTGGATTAAATCCAATGGCTCTCCATATTTTATTATCCTATCCTTCCACTTAATTTTATCCGATGGTTGATGGAGATTCTGATAATCAAATTCCCAAACTTGTGCCTCATTTATCTTATCCTTCAATTAATTTGATCCGACAGCTGACGGAAATTCGAATGATTGAGATCTCAGATCTTTCAACTTATCCTGTCTTTCCACTCAAAAGTGATCCAACGGTCATTGTCCCTCTTCCTCCTGAGTTTCTGATCTCTCTGACTTAGAAGTTTTTCTAAATGTTCAAGGATATCGACCTTTGCTCCTCATGCGAGTTCATTTCTGGACCTCGTCTGCACTTATGGAAGCTGCTATCTCTTTTGATATTTCTCGTATTTTTCTCTGTCAAGGTTTGGTTCTCTTTTGTTCCTTCCATCAATGACATGCACACTCTTCCTATAAAAATGCCAACATTAACCTCCTATAAGCTAAGTAATGATAAATCAAGATGAAATATGTTATTAAATCAAATGAAAACGTGCAATAACATTCCAAGAAATAAATAAAAATGGTGCAAAGTCAATAGAAGGGTAAGAACAATTTAAGCTAACTCATTAAACCATAGAGAAGAAACTGAGCAGAAAATCAGAATTTATAGATGTATAGGCTAAATCATGGAAAGAGAAGAGGTGAAACCCTAGGTTTAAATACCACCACCAACAACAACACTTTGGAATATACTCTCTCATACCTGGGTAGTCAGGTAGTATGGATAAGGGCATAGTCTAGACTCCTTAGTTGGTGCCTTGAGATATTGGGTTGAGTACTATTGTTGCACCCCACACATATATCAGAGAGATATAACACAGAGAAAAAAATTATCTGTAGAAACCCCAAATACCCTAACCCTTGGGATGAAAACATAAACAAAGAAGAAAAGATCTATTATTGTGCAAATTTACCTCCTGCATTCTAGTTGTGAAATTAGTAGACATTTTTTCCTGTTAAGAATTTGGGCCTTTCAACATTGCATTCTTCTTTTGATCGGAGTATAGATCCACAGGATAAATACAAAAAAAATGGGGCCAACTGCAACCATATTTGTGACTGATCCCCTTAGATTCCTCTCTTCATCTTGATCATAGTGGTACCTATCATTTTTAACCCTATTTTACTTTGGCTCGAGCCCTTTCTTTCCCCCCTATTTGAGACATATCCCATTAGATTCCTCTCTTCATCCTGATCACATTGGTAACTATCATTTTTAACCCTATTTTTATGTGGCCCGACCCATTTCCTGCCCACCTATTGGTCCCCTATCCCACCAACCTCGTTATCCTAGGTTGTACATGCTCCCTAAGTTTTCCCCATATCCCATATTTAGACCCACACTCAGACCATGGAATATTGGGACAACCAGGTCACCCCACTGAACACGACTGTGATCTCCCTCCACCAAAAATTCCAAGAGTCCCTTGAGGAAAATTTCAACACATCAATGCAACTCATTAAAGGGAAGCACCATGAGTCCTACTCTAAGGATATTCACTCCTCCCATTATAAGAATCCCCATTCTTCCCACTCTCATTGGGGTCCTCCACATTTCTGGACTAAGTGCCCAAAGTTGAGATGCATAAATTTGATGGATCTGACCCGATAGGATGGTTTTTGAAAATGGAACACTACTTATCCCTTCATGATATTAAGTATGATGAGACCAAACTCCATGTGGGCCTTCTATACTTGGATCAAGAAATATGGAAATATTGGAAATGGCATAAGAAATGTTATCCAGACTTACCCACTTGGACCATGTTCACCAAAGTGGATTGTGCCCATTTTGATATGGAATCCCATTTTTTGGTTTGACTCACCAAGCTCAACCAAACATGATCTATCACCAAATTCATCACAAATTTTGAACATTTTTCCATCCGCACTCAGGGATTATCAAATGAGTTCTATATTGAATGTTTTATCAGTGGATTAAAGGATTCCATTAAGGCTCATGTTTGCATGTATCATTCGATCACTTGGCTTCAGGTGTGCCAATTAGCCAAGGAAGAAAAGACCATTCTTTAGGCCCAACCCCTATGCACTACAGTTCCCAATCATCCTCACCCAGGGGATACCTCAGCTCTGACACAAATGTTGAAAGTCAAAAAAGTATTTCCAGCAGAAATGGTGGAACGTCGCAAGAAAGGAATTTTCTATTACTGTGATAGCAAGTATTCATCGAGCCATATATGTCGTGAAGAAAATTTCTTCTATATTGATGCATAAACTTCCACTTCCTCTAAACACATCCCATAAGATGAGGCTCCTAACCAAGAGGATGCCCAACCAAGTGTCCACCTCGAAGATTCAGTTGCAACCTCTTTGGAACCAACGAAACCTGTCATATATCTTCATTCCATCTTGGGTATTTCAGCCCCACGAACATTGAATATCAAGGGATACATAAAAAATAGGACAGTTTTGGTGTTGGTTAATAGTGGTAGTACTCATAATTTTATTCATTGCAACCTCGTTGAGGAGCTCCATTGCTTTGTCCTCCTAATTTCTAATTTTCAAATCCTCATAGCTAATGGTGGTACGATGAAGTGTGGGGATCGTTGTGAGCATTCAAAACTCCAAATGGGTGATTATCATTTGAAAATTCACATGTTATCTATTGCCAATGATGTTTGGGATATTGTATTGGGTGTGCAATGGCTTTTCACCCTGGGACTGATTACAATGGACTACCAAGATTTATATATGGGATTCACCCAAGAGGCTCACCCGTATTCCCTCCAAGGAATCCAAGTTGGCTCCCCTGATCTCATCATCCCCCACATGATGGAAGAATGATTGAATAAAGTTTATCATGGTGTGATTGATCAGTATAATGATATCCAATTCACTGACCAGGCCTCTGCTGAAGTCCCTCCTAGCCTACAACTAATCTTGGACAAGTACCTCAAGGTCTTTGAGGTTCCAACAGATTTACCTCCCTCCAAGGGTGAGCATGATCATAGCATCCCTCTCCTTCTAGGAAGTCAATCCACCAATTTAAACCCATACATGTATCAATTTTCTCAAAAAAATGAAATAGAAAAGATAGTACATGAATTACTTGAGGCCAGGGTAATTCACCCAAGTACCATCCCATATTCATCCCCATTGGTGATCTTCTTAAAGAAATAAGTTTCTTGGCACATGTGTCCATATTTTTGTGACGGGAATAAACCGAGTATCAAGGATAAGTTTCTCATTATTGTCATTGATTATCTATTGGATGAACTCCATGGTGAATGTTTCTTCATAAAATTATACCTTTTCTCATGCTATAACTAGATATGAATGAAGAAGGAAGATATTCCCAAGACTGCTTTCATAACTCATGAAGTACATTATGAATTCTCAATCATGCCTTTTGGCCTTTGCAATGTCCCATCCACCTTCCAAAGTCTCATGAATAAAATATTAAAACCTTACCTTTGGACGTTTGTCCTAGTTTTATATGATAACATATTTATTTACAATCTCACTTGGGATGACCACCTTATCCATGTGGACAAAGTCCTTCTCTTTCTACAACAAAACCAATTGTTTGTCAAAAATACCAAATGTTTCTTTGGGGAAATCTAAGTGGAATACGTAGGACACATTGTGGGTCTAGATGGGGTAAGAGTGGAGCCAAAAAAGATACAAGATATGTAGGATTGGTCGTGACCCATGACCTTAAAGAGACTCTCGGGTTTCCTCAATCTCATAAGATATTACAAGAAGTGTGTACACCATTATGGAAAAATTTATAATCCCTTGATTGACTTTCTTAAGAAGAATGCATTTCATTGGAAACCTACCACCAAGAAAGACTTGGCATATTTAAAGCAGGCCATGTGCACTACTCCTGTCTTAGAAGCTCCCGACTTCAACCAAAACTTTGTGGTACAATCGAATGCTTCTGACACTAGTATTGGCACAATGCTCACACAAGATCGACGACCTCTATGTTAAGCCCTAATATTGGCTCATTACCCCTTAATTGGGGCATATTACATTAGTAATTTTATTTTCTTTATGTCGGCTTTATTCCATTAGTTGTAATTATACCTCCTAGTCTCCTA
>CBVK0100485058.1:0-18952 GCA_900067695.1 Picea abies
ATATAAAATGTTTCACTTATGATTTGGACTTATATTTCATCCACATAGTGGAGCAACACTTACTAAAGTTCGTTTATGTTTCGCCTAATTTGGTATTTCTTTTTTATTATCTATAAATTTTCTTGTCTCAAGGTATTTATAATTATTTATCTATTGGTTATAAATTTATATGAAGAAATTTTTTTCTTTGGAGAATTTAATTGAGTTATATGTATAAACTTTTTGTTTGTGAATGCAGGTTTCCACAATTAGTCATAATGTTAGAAATTCTTCTAGAAGGAAAATGTGTGGAGTTTTAAACGTCCAACATTTCGAGTGGACACTCCACCCATTATCATGGACATAAAAAGATGATAGGTCATAAAAGAGTGCTGGGGTTTGGATATATAGAGTCGAATTGGAAAGTTATCATTAATGCAAGAAAATGGCCGTTGGAATTAGGTAAGGTAATAAAGACGTTTGAAAAAATTGAAAATATTAAAATAATAGTAAATTATTTGAGAAACAATAATCAATACAAAGAAATTGAGGAGGACCAAATAAAATAATTAAAAAGGAGAAAACAATGTATTAAAAATATTAAAATATTATAAGAGGTAGAGGAAAAATTTCCAAAAAGTATTAAAAATGATAGAGTATTAAAATTAATAAGAGAGATTAGTTCTATGATAATGGAAAATCAATTATTAAAATAGAGAAAATAATTAGAAATAAAAAATAATAGTGAGATAAAGTCAACTGAGATAATGGTGAGGAAGCATTAATAAAAAAAACCGAGTCATTAGGATTGGGAAGGTATTTCAAAGTATGGACAAGTTAGAATATTCAAATTAATAACAGGGGTTGATCCTATAATAATGTGCAAACATTTTTAGAAAAGAGACAAGAATTAGATATGAAACTAAAATAAAGACAATGGGGAAAATGGTGAGAAATCACTAGTGGGAAGAACTAAGTCATTGGGATTGGAAAAGTAATAATAGGGTAAATAAGGTCGGTGAGAATTAATACATTAATAATATAATTTTAAAATTAAAAGGGATAAAAAGAGAGAATTAATGCTATTATATTTAAGGTAAAGTTTTTAGAGAATCATGATACAAAGTCAAAGGGAGAAAATTGGTGCGATTAATATAGTAATAAAGAGATAAAGAAGAGGGGCAAAGAGAAAAGGGAAATTTAAGGAGATTAAGATATAAAAAGATGGTAAGAAGGGTGAGGGGAGGGGAGGGAAGGGTTAAGGCGGGGAGGGGACTTCAAGGCAGGGGGTCTATTGGTCAAGTTGATGAATGGTGGGTTTCCAAGATTGGATAAGTTTGTATCCATCCTCTCAGTTGAACTTGTTAGGATGTTTTTCAATTTCGAGGGCTTCTCGAATGAGACAAGAGAAGTAATAAGGGGTTGGAGTTAAAATTTTAGTTTGGTAAAAGTGAATAAGGTGCTTGGACTTGAAAGAGTGTTCAACAATAGCTGATTTAGAGACACAGTTATGGGTAGTATCAACTATATGCTCTTTAAGTCTGGCTTTAAAGGTTTTTCCTATCTGACCTATGTAAGATTTCCCATAGGAGAAAGGAATTTGGTAAACTCTTGGGCCAAGCATCGGGTCGTCTTTGTCTTTGGCGGTTCTAAAAAGTTGTGTGAGGGTTTAAAGAAAGTTTTTGTATTCTTCTTGGACAATATTTTTGTGATGTGATCGATGGTGCCTTGGATATAAGGAGGAGAGAGATGAGAACACGAGGAGAGGAGGAAGAGGAGGTTTTTTTTCTAGTTATGCTAACTGAGTGGAATGATAAAAGGGCTTTGATTAAATGGGTCTTTTCCTCTTCAAGGAATTGAGGAGCCGATATGTGGATGGAACGAGTAATCAGGGTTTTTAGGACAACACATTTGTGAGTTGGGTGATGGTGGGAATTGACATTTAAGTATTTGTCAGTGTGATTTTTCTTCCTGTAGATTTGGTGGGTGAGACATTTGTCTAGAAGATGAGAAATGAGAATGTCCAAAAAGGGAAGGGAGTTGTCTTGTTGGGTTTCCATAATGAATTGAATGTTGGGGGGGGGAGACTATTGAGATGATTGAGCAAAGAGATAAAGTTGGAGTGGCCATGCATCCAAATGACAAATGTGTCATCCACAAATTGAAACCAACATTTGGGTTTGAGAGGAGAGGTATTTAAGGCTAAAGACTCAAAATGTTCCATGAAGATGTTCGCCACCGCTGGGGAAAGGGAGGACCCCATGGATGTGCTCTTTGTTTGTTCATAGCAAACTTCCTTAAAGGTGAAGAAGGTAGAAGCAAGACAAATTTTGATTAGGTTCATAGTTTCAAAGTTTATGAATTTGGAGATGAGGGTTAGGGCTCCATTGTTTTTATTTTAGTCTCATCTCTAATTCTTGTCTCTTTTCTAAAAATGTTTTCCCATTATTATAGGATCAATCTCCGTTATTAATTTGAATACTCTAACTTTTTTAATACTTTTTAATACCTTGCTAATCCTAACGATTTAGTTCTTTTCATTAATGCTTCCTCACCATTATCTCCATTAAATTTATCTCACTATTATCTTTAATTTCTAATTCTTTTCTCTATTCTAATAATCGGTTTTCCATTATCACATAACTAAAATATCTTATTAATTTTAATACTCTATCATTTTTAACACCTTTTGGAAAATTTTCCTTCGCCTCTTTTAATATTTTTAATACATTTTTTTCTCCTTTTTCTCCCCGTTAATTATTTTATTTGGTCCTCAATTTCTTTGTATTGATTAGAGTTTCTCAAATAATTTACTATTATTTGAATATTTTCAGTTTTTTCAAACATCCTTATTACCTTACCTAATCCTAATGGTTATTTCCTCTCATTAAGAAGAACCCTTCAATTTGATTCTATATATCCAAACCTCAACACTCTTTTACGACCTATCAAATTTTTGTCCCTGATGATGGGTGGAGTGTCCACTCGAAACATTGGACATTTCAAAACTCCACACACTATTTTCTTCCAGAAACATTTCAAACAATTTTTTTGTTGTTATCTTCCTCACCCAAAATCAATTTCCATAATTAACATATTAACAAAACCCTGTGCGTGTTTATCTCTGTGCGTGTTTATCTGTGTGTTGAAAACCCTGAATTAATATATTGAATGTGTGCGTGAGAGGCCATGAGCGAAGGTTTTAGGTTGGAATGGAAAAGGGAAATCATATTCCAAGAAGGAGGAAGATCGATTGTTGATCATGGTGGATCAACAATGATCCATGAAACGTTATCGGGGCTAATCAATTGGAACCAGTCGAAGTCAACTTAGTTGGAATTTCTGAGGGAGGAAACTCCGAGGTGAAGATAAAACCATCCAACTTTGTAGAAGATTGACGATGGACGATGACCTATCAAAGTCTGAACTATCGGACCATGAATCCATCAGAGTGACTCTACTATAGAACACTCCAATAAGAGAAGACCGACCTGTCGGGCCACTTGAAGTTTGTTGGAGTCATTGGAATCCAAATGGTCAAAGTAGCTCACATTTGTGGAGTCTGACAACAACACCCCGATAGAGGAAGAACTCTAATAGCCTATGTTTACAACCGTAGTCTTGTGAAGGGTTAGCATTCAGGGTTTGGGTGAATACTGAGTTGAAGATTCCGAGATGTAACCTAGGGTGCAGGTAAAATGGATTGTTGGAGTGTTGTTGCCATGGATATTTTAGTCCATTTTGTGGGCTTCATAACCCACAAGTATGAGGATTGAGATTTCAGAAACTTGATCTTCATAAAAGGTTACAACCAAGTCAACACTAAATTGGTGTATGAGTGTATGAGACTTTCTTGTTTGTGGGATAATGGACCCCTTTCACGCAGCCATTTAATTGCTAAAATCTAAAGAGGTATACATACCCTATCCTTTTAGATTTGAACATATAAACTATAAGTAGAAAACACATGTTCTTAACCATTAAACCTACTCAAATTATATATTAAGAAAAAAAGAAAACAATCTATTAACAAAAATCTATATCTCACAATGACTTTATTACTAATGTAATGGAATCTCTCATTTAATATGACTCAACCAAGTTCTTTGTAAACACAGATACTTAATGTCTTATCCTGCATTATAAAAATGAGAATTGCCATGTGGTGGCCAGTCCTCGATTCATAATCCAAATGTGATTTATAAATAAAAATACATAAATTGAAGGAATCGTGGTTAAAAAGTAAAAATAGTAGACATATTATAATAAAACATGAAATTTATTTCCATGAATTAGTAGTTGCTTTTTCTTTTCCTAATGGCTCTTGGTTGGTTGGAAGGGCTTGAAAATAGTCTTAGGAATAGTGGTGCTTATAATGTGTTAAAGTGAAGCCTACGGATTAAATGTATATATGAGTTCCATGACGACATAAATTCAAGGAATAAGATTTAACTTAAAGTTTTGTGTCTTTATAAGCCTTATTATTATATATTTACATAAGATAGTAAAAAGGTACTCTTTGTATTAATATACAAAGATTTATAAGTTTGTAGTTTCAACTAAACTATTATGGATTTATGTGGGAGGGATTAGTTTACTAGGTTAGGGAGTCGAACAATGTACTATGTTAGTTGATTATAGATACACATTGACTAAGTAGTTGATTTAGTCAACCGATTAGGACTAGGATAGTTAAAAAAATTGTATCTACCCCAAAATCAATGTATAAATATATGTGATCATGGATGTAACAAGAGAGGAAATTGGTGCTTGATCTGATATAATAAAATACTATCTATTGCTATTTCCACCACTACTTTTCTCCTCTATCTCCTTTTATGTATGATTTCTTGTATATTACTGTAGATTGTTTTGTATATTATGCTATGTATGTGCACTACTAGTAACCTTTTTGTGTAATCCCTTATATTACAACATTGGTTCCATTGCAGGTAGTACATGAAATGGGACTATACAATAGTTGCATGCATGCATAGATGTTAATTTCAGAGGAGATTCATGAGTGTTGGTAGAGGAAATTGGATAATTATCTAAAAAACTATGCCAGGAGGAATCCATTGAATCTCACACAAGCAAAGGCATAGTTTTTCATTGAAGCTCACGAAAAATTTCTAGAGGCAAGAGATAAATAGATACATCGATAGAGCCACACTGAATAACCTCGCAAAAAATGAACAATTGTTGTCAAAATTGATCAATGTTGGACAAAATAATCTATATGAGTGGGTAGATCAAATTGTAGAGGGTTTCTGCAAAGAATAAGCGATACACGATCACACATCTCTAGATGACATAAAAAGGTTTTATGATAACCTTCATGAAAAATTATTTTGTATAGTACCAAACTTGATGCACAAGTTCCTAATTGATAAAGGTGTCAATCACATTGTTAAACCAAGATCTCCTCTAAGAAATCCAATCAATTTCGATTGGAAGAAAATACAAGAGGAGTGGGGAATTTTTTTGAACATCGACTGTAAGAATAATCAAGAAGCATGGGAATATTTTCTACATAAATGAACATGGCCAACTATGTTTCCATTGTCGACTGATAGTAATACTAGGGTTGATGATGGGGGGTAACCATTTAAGAGATCCCTAAAACAGAGTAAAAACCTTAGCTGACCTACACAAAGGAATACATCACAAGAATGCCAAAAAAGGGAGGATATTGATTGAAAAACAAAGGGAATATACACTAGATGAAGAAACAAAGAAAATGATTGCAAGGAGAATGCAGTTTCATAATCCAACAATAAACTTGGAAAATATTGAATGAGACAAAAGACAAAAGAGAAAGGATGATATACGTGATGTCGTGGACCCTTGTTTATCCAGAAGGAGTCCTTAGGAACGACAAGTTGATGGAGCACTGGATTGATATGAGTTTGGTATTAACCAATTGGATGCGGAAGGGGAAGCAACCCCAATGGTTCTTGAGTTAGGAAAATAAATGTAGTTGGTAGAGGCTGGAATTGACACCTTTCAACTAGTAGGGAATATTGAAGGTATGGATGTCGATGAGTTAGGGCCCGTGCTGCCTAGATCTCTAGACTCAAGTCAAGCAAGTCTGATATTTGGAGAATTCCTTCAACAATGATTGCAAATAGATTATGGCATTTATTTGATGTGGATTTGACTATATGACCAAGGAAATGTAATACCCCTAGGCTGATCCCCAAGTGTACATATAAATTTAATTGTACCTTACTTATAAGTTGGTGAAATGAAGTAACAAAATCCTTGGTTTGTTGCTACATGCATTAAGTTAGTGCATGATAATCTCACCCAAAGGAGTGTGTGTGGTTCATAAAATAATATAGCACAAAATTTAATGCATATAGAGTGCACATGTGGAAGTGCACATGAATGGCGCAATAAAAGAGAAAACAATTGAAGTTTACAATGTGCACTGGTATAAACATACATGGAGCATCACACTAACAGAAGAGCCTTATAGGATGGTGCACACTTCATGATTCAGTGCACACCGGCTTAGTGCACGGATTTTGGAGACCAGTGAAATTTTTTATATATATGTCATGATGTAACGTGCACCTATGTAAGGGTGCGAGGGTGGTGCACTGAAGAAAGAGTGCGTGCAACCCATAAGTTATGTGTGCACTAGTTTTAGTGCGCGATCAGTGTATTTTGAGGCTGGTGAGCCTGGATGCAAAATATCAATACTTTTGTATTGAGATTGTAAATGTAATCACATGAAAATATAATAAAAATACATCACTGCGATAGGCTGACCATGCAAAAGAGAGTGGGGGGATTAAACTCCACTAGCTGAGGTTAAGGGGGCTAGGTTAAAGGGGCTTAAACACAAAAAGGAATATTATATTAATATTTATTAAAAGTATAAAGCAATGATATATTATTTTATCCTAAGTCCTAAGGAGGGGATAAGTGGCTGAAAACAATTATGAACGTGACAAGTATCAAGTTGGGA
Source organism: Picea abies (assembly GCA_900067695.1). NCBI lineage: Eukaryota > Viridiplantae > Streptophyta > Pinopsida > Pinales > Pinaceae > Picea > Picea abies. Next base: position 6,956 of record CBVK0100485058.1, read on the forward strand.
ACATGCATCTAGAGAGTTTGGACTTAGTACACTTTTTTGATCATTCGATGATCATGTAGGCAGACTAAATTATGAGCGTGACCTAATTGTTCTGTCATAAAACTGGATTGTTTTGTCATTGAACTGAACTGTTACTGTGACTAATATTCTACTATTACTGTTGTAGATACTTGTACGTTTCTTAGCTTGGAAAGCTAGACCAAAGAGGCGGGTTGTTAGGCCCGTGAGGCATTGCATTCTCTTTAGGTGAGAGAATTGTTGGGAGATATTTTCCCGAGGTGCCAAACTGCAATGATAGGGATCTAAGACTTCTTGTTCGACCTGTTACTGAAGCCCTGGAAGGGAAGTGGGGAAACCGAAGAACCATTGAGCAGAGAATGGGCACACTTCCTGGGGTGGGACAGGTATGTGGGGAATGAAAGATTGTAGGTTGTCAGTGTGGATTGGTATTTGTGATGAACTTTCCTGTCTTTGAATCACATGTGACTAAGTTACCTGTGGATGAGTTCCTATTGAGTGAGATACTTTAGCCTGGTTGGGAACCCTTACCTAAGTGGAGTTTATCCCCATCTCGGGGGTGATTCACTGTTGATATTTATGAATAGTGCGGTCTAAGGCTGGGGTGAACATGGAAGGTATGCACACAGTTGGTGTCATTTATCCAAATATAAGTGCCAAATTTATGTGTTTAATAATGTTTTGCAGTAATGATTATACATTGAATTTCATGGGCTTATGCTGTTTATGCTGCATGTATATTTATGTTATGAATATGTATGTAATTGTGTATTGTATAGTGTAGTTTTATGCTTTAATTGTATCAGAGTTAGTTTCAGAGCAATTTTGGTTGAATTACCGGTAATATGGTATCAGAGCCGATGACAAGAGAAGTTTTGATGGAATGTGTCTAGCCTGGGTGGTCAGGTATGTAACAAAATGGTATCAGAGCACAAAAGTTTAAGTGACATTGCCTAGCAAGTGGTTGGGGATGTTACAAATTGGTATAAGAACAAGAAATTTTTTAAGTGACATTTCCCAATAGGTGGCTGGGGATGTTACAAATTGGTATTAGAGCCCAATTTTTAACATTGAGCATGGATGGATTGAGTTAACATCATGCCGAAGTAGATTTTTTCAGAGAATTGAATTCAAGAGTGGCTGAATTTTCAATTACAGTATGTCCATGACAAAAACTGGAAGCAATTGAAGGGAATTGGGTAAAAGCCCCAATTTTTGTTGCTAAATTCATGGAGAATTTGGGGAAACTTGGTTAAGTATTGAGATATTCCTTAATTTTAATCCCTGTTTAAGGAAATTCATACAAGAATTGATCAAATTTGAAGTTACAGAGAAGCCGTGACATATTGAGTGGAATTGTTTGAATACGATTCACAATTCACGAAGGAATTTGGAAAGATTCACACCAAAATGTTAGCAAGTGGCACACAAAAGAATTTGTTGTTGCAGAGGTTGAATTTGGATGTATGGGAATGAAATTGAACAAAATTCATAGTTGCAAAAATTCCATAGTGTAAATTGGGTTCCCATTGAGAAAAGCCCCAATTTCTACATCAAAATCTATGAAAAATCAGTTAAGTGTTGATAATAGTGTGTGTACTAAGTATTAATGATGCAGATAAATATCAAGGTGCATAAGAGTGCGCATTAAAAACTGGGAAATGCAGTGTGCAGAACCAGTGATGTCGAAAACTAATGTTGCACATATGTGCACACTAACTATTTGGCATTGCACATAAAATAATGGTATACATAGTATGTACAATAAGCTTTGGCACTGCACAAGGTATATTTAGTGGCATGCACATGATATAAGTGCACATAAAAACACACTAAGTTTGTCATCGCAAGGTGTAAGCTTGTGTCACACGAGTAATAGTGTGAAGCACAAGATGTGTGCTTGGAACATTGGCAGAACACAGATTGAACTGTTGGTGCGCGAGAAACATTGGTTTATTGTGCATGCATAATCATGTCGCTCGAAGGTATAATTGTTGGCGTGCAGTGTGAAAAATCTGGACCTTGATACTCTATAGTGTAGTGCTTGAAATGCACATAGAGTAATGGTGCACGACACAAAAGTTATGCTCAACATAGATTGAAATGCAAAAAAAATGTATGCACACTGGATAGTTGTGTGTGGAGTATGCACTACGTTTTAGTGTGGTGTACGCAAAAATGACACATATTAATAATTGTGAAGTAGAGTACGTGAATTCAATTGGGTAGTTAATCTTCCCAAGAAACCAAAAGAAATAATTCCGAAGTTTTATGGAAACAAAACTGTACATAATTTCATGGTTTTTTTTAACTTGTTTAGCCTAACAAATTTTGTTGGCTGCACATTTTGCAGAGTTAACAAAATTAGATCAGAGAAGGATCAACACAAGTTTATAATCATGGAAGATGTACAGGGAATTTATAGCCATGAAGAAGAGATCAGAGGAATGTATGTCCATATGGGCAATGAAGGTACAAATTCAAATGGACATGGAGAAGATAAGCAAGAACGCATGAACTTGGTGGATACAATAATTTTTTTTCAAAGGGATGTCATTCATAAAGATGATAATGAGAGGCTTATGAAAGAAAAAGAACAACAAGAAGACTTTAAGATCAAGTTGATGCATATCTTAGATATAATAGAGAATAATATGGATAAGAATACTGAGTCAAGAAGATCAGGAAGACATAAGTATCATGATAAGAGGGGAAGATCAGTGTGCAACATAAGTGCTGGAAGACAACACCATCACTCTCCAAGGAATTCCACTAAGAGAGCGTGTAGTAGTTCAAGTCCTGTCAAGAAACCTAAAAATAGGTCTGGGTGGATTAGCTACAGGGGGAAATGAATAAAAACAAGCCTCCTACCTTTGATGGTGAACACAAGAAAGATGGGGATGTAGAGACATGGCTGCTGAATATGAGAAAATATTTTCAATTGCATAACTACTTTTCACAAACAGAAGGTAGAATTTCTATTTATCATCTCAAGGGAAAAACATCAAGTGGTGGGACCAATATCTGAAAGTACAACATATATATGACAAGAAGGTGACTTGGAGGGAATTCAAGAGGTATTTTTCAAAGGAAATACTTGACTAAGAGATACTATGACAAAAAGTTGAAGGAATTCTTTGAACTCAAGATTGGGAGTATGACCATAGATGAGTATGAAAGAAGGTTTTTGGAATTGATGAAATATGTTTCCTTCATCAAGGATGAACAAGTTAAAATTCAGAGATATTTGAGTGGGATGCCATCATTTATCAGTGACAGGATACAATATGATGATCCAAAAACAATGGAGGAAACAATAAGAAGGGATAAGTGCCTTGATGATCAACAAAAAGGGAAAGCATCTTACCAAAAAGTTTGAGAAGACAAGAAGAAAACCAAGATGGAACAAAGGAATAAGGGGATAAGACACCATTCTTCAGACATAACTATCAGGAACAACCAACTTCTCAAGAATCCAAAATGGCAGAGTCATTAGGGAAAAGACCAAGAAAACAACCTATTGAATGTTGGGGTTGTAAGGGAGATCATATGTACATAGATTTCCCTCATAGAAGTGAGAAAGTATTTTTCACAATGCACAACAAGATGAAAGAGTGGAGGACATGGGCATAAGTGTACCTAAGATCTATGTAGCCTTGGAAAACACACAAGCTGAATTCTAGTCGCATATGATAGAAGTGGTAGGTAAGATTAATAACCATCCCATTGCAATTTTAATTGATTCATGAGATAGTCATAGTTATCTAGATCCTATGATGGTGGAAATATTTCAATTTCCAAGAAGCAAGCTTGGAAAACCTTAGATGGTGCAGTTAGCTACAAGAGCTAAAAGAAAAATTAATGAGATGGTTAAGGCATGTTCAATGAACATGAATGGACTAAACACCAACGCAGATATTGTTAGGGACCTAACCTACCTAACCCCTTAAGTGGGTAGAATAATATATTTCCATGTAATAAAGGTCAATATTAATAAGGCCTGTAAATAAGGAGGAATAAGTCAAATGTAAGAAGACCTAATAGAAGCTTCTGCTTCTAGAAGGATCTCCCTCTAGATTTTTTGTTTGATAGATAGATTTAGTATAAATATGAATAGAGGGTATGAGAAGTTTTGTCTTGGATATTATTGTAATAGAGCTCTGCTCTACTGGAGGTTGCCCCCTCGAAGAGGCAAGTGAACATTGCTCTCATTAGTCAAAGTTCTATTTCTGGTGTTATTATGGTATTATTTTGGTATTATTGTGATATTGTTATGTTTATATCATTGTTTATCTTCCATTTCTAGCTAATTATTTCTGTTGTGCATACTATTTTATAAGTGGAATATTACAAATGGTATCAAAGCACCTTCCTCGACAAAAAAATTTGTGTTTATTTTTTTTCCAAAGTAGAGACGTATTCCAACATCTTTAAGCTACAAATATCTATCATTACACGCATAAACCCACAGTCGGGGATTCATACACATAGGAAATACAAGTGGTACTTAAGTGCACATCTTTTGGCCACCCTTTTAACCCCTGTTGGTACCCCTTCAAGTTGTAGCGCATCATACAACACCTGTATATGGACCGACCTAGATCTCCTAAAGCCCTCCATAGATAAACTGATCGACTGCCTAACTGCTATAGTGCCACCGAGAATAACAATCGAGAAGATACTCTCTAGTAATTGGGTAGTCGGGTAGTATGAATAAGGGTACAATCTAGCCTCAGTTGGTTCTGTGAGATATTGGGCTGAGTACTACTGTTAGACCCCACACGTATATCAAAGAGCTATAGCAGAGGGAAAACCCTTGTCTGTAGAACCCTTGGGAAGGAAACATAAATAGAACCAACAAGATCTATTACCGTGCTACAATGTCTTCTGCATTTTGGTTGCGAAATTACTACACATCTCTTCCTGTTAAGCGTTTGGGCATTTTGTCACTGTAGTATTAATCAAGCCAGAGTATAACTCCGCAGGAGTAAAAAAAAGAGTATAGTAGTCCTGTCAACACACTTATTTGGGACCTATTCCATTGGATTCCCCTTTTCTCCCCGATTGCATTCATACCCTTCATTGGATTCCCCTTTTCTCCCTGATTGTAGTTGGACCTATTCCATTGGATTCCCCTTTTAACCCTGATCGTAGTTGGACCCCTTCCTAGTTTCCCTATTTGGCTGCCTATCCCATTATATTTCCCTTCAAGCACTAATCGTCGTGGTACCTATCACTTCTAAGTCCTTTTTTTTGTGGTCCCACCCACCCAATTTTTTTTCTTACCCACACTTCCCATCTCCAAATGGCCACCACTCGCAACCAATACCTCCAAACTTCTATCAATCAAGCCCATGTCTCCATCGAACATCTCACATATCAGATCAATTCTACCTATTCCCACATTGACAACTTGGAAACCAACCTCACAACCCAATTGACCTCCCTCTAGTCTTCTATCAATCAATTGTTGAACCGCCCTACGGGTCTGTTAATATTATGGTAGCTGCAGGAGGTATTTACCTCCACATGTGAACCTGATGAGATTAGAAGACTCCGGGAAGCAAGAGTAACCCTAATGAGTTGGCTAATAACCCTAGAAGCCTTGTTAGCTCAAGAAGATAATTTATATTAGGCTATTAGCCTCCAAGAGAAGAAGTCGGCCAAAAATAATAATAATATATTGAACATACACATATCTAGAAGGAGAAGTCGGCCCCAACAAAACTGACAGGACTACTATAAATACAGGGAGCCAGTTCTCATTTGCAGCATATCATAATTACAGTTTCCCAGTTGGTACACACTGCAGTTGCAGTCTTGTGCACAGGTTTGGAGGAGGGTTGCAGGTGTAGGTGCAACAACAACTAGTTTCAGTATTGGGTTGAATATCTCTTGGATAGGGTTTGGAATATCTTATCAACTTTTTGTGATGCACTATCCTTAGAGAATGATGGGCTACCCTTTGTTTGGCTATCTAGCCTAGGGTTTGATTCCAGAGGAATTCTTAGTCAAGGTTAAGGTGCTTGGAGGGAGGCTTCAGCCTATGGTTGGGTGACGAAGGTATCGTCAATGGTAAAATGAGCACACCATCTTCTATATTCTAATAGGTTATGGACCCACACCCCTTCAGTCAGCCTAAAATGATGGAAGGAAACATAACCACTAGATATTAAGCTCGATGAGGAACTGTCGCTAGGGTTACTAGCAGGAGCAGCTTCCAAAAGCACTGCAGCTAGGGTTACTAGCAGAAGAAGTTGCAAAAACCTTAAACCTCTTGTTGAGGCACCTTAAGTGACAAGATTGACCTAATCTCCAGATAGATCAGTGTGCCCTAGCCCAACGCATCTCATGGTACTCTCAGAAGGCCAAGACATGAAGTTTGGATTTTTGGTCAAATCTAAGGTTTGACCAAGTCAAGCAAGCTATGACAAACTCTATGAAGTTTGAGAACAAGATAGATGGAGCCTCTAACTTCAGAGCATGGAAGACAAGGATTGACCTCATCCTTTCTAAGAATAAAGTGATAGATATTGTGAAAGGAAAGATCGTGAAGCTAGAGTTTAAAGAAGGAGAAGAGAAGGAACTACAAAACGTTGCAGCTATGGAGAAGTTCAAAGATGTTGACATCAATGCCATGAGTATCATAGTGGATTCCATAAAAGGCCACTTGATACCCTACATCTCCCATCTTGACTCATCGAAGAAGATGTATGATGCCCTGTCACATACCCACTATGAAAATCAAACTTTTTCGTTGATTTCTCAACAATCAGAATCCCCGAAGTCCTACAGGGCTTAGCACAGGATAGCTCTTTCCTTTTTTCACCTCCATATGATTGTAGTTCACGACTATGGGCTGAATCAACATGGCGTCTTTTCACACTTCGTGACTCGGTGCTACCAGAATGTCGAGTCTCTCGACTTTGCAAACCCCGAAGCTTAAAACAACGAAACGCTGAACCCCGACGAGGCTAGCAAGGGGCAAGTTTCTCTCTCAGGGTATTGTCTACGTGAACCTATGTTGTGTCCATGTGCTTAAGCCAACGAAGAGCTTATTGGATTTTTGTGATTCGGGGAATCACGATATATGAATTCTACCTTCCCCCATTCAAATCCCTGAAACTTCTGAGGTCTCCAAAATTTTCCTCCAAAGGGAGATCGACAATCGTAAGCCTCCCCTGATCCAACAGTATGGATCCTTTCAGGGTTTAGGTACTCAGAAGTTCGAAATGAAATGACTCCAAGACTCTTTGTCATTCAAATCTCTGAATTTCGATATGGAAATTTGTGTAACAGATTGACGGCTCTTAAGAGTGTGGATCCAATGGTCCACAGGATTTCGTGACTTTCCCCTGACTCTGACCGCTCACCATGCATCTCCCTTGATGGATGGTCTCAGTTCCTTCAGGACTTCTCCTCTCCACTACCGCGCGTATCAGAATTTCGGGTATTGGGATTTTGCAATTTGCGAAGGCAAGGTTTCTTGCCTTCTTAGTTTCCCGGATGCCGAAACGCCGAAACGTCGACCGGTAGCCACATGTCCCTTCGATGTATGGAAGCAAACTTTAGCCAAGATCGATGGTCATGACCTTTTTGGGATGATCAATGGTCATGATCAAATCCTGACTTTCCTTAATCTCATTCACATCTTACACCATTTCAGGGTTTCAGTGATCATGATTTCGTGACTCGTGAAGACAAGGGTTCTTTTCCTTTCATTTTCCCGGGTGCCAAAATGCCAAAGATCTTACCAGAAGCCACGTATACTCCCTCAATTGGATGACCCTCGTTGTTTCATGATTTCACGACTCGCGACCCCCAGTGACACAATCCTTTGTCAACTCGAATCCCGGGTATCTGAAATACCGATGGACTCTCGATCTCCGCCACGTGTCCTTCATGGATGGACGATCTAGATCTATATTGAGACTTTCACCATGGAGTGTCTCTATCCCTTGTCATTTGGACTACTGAAATCTCAAATTCCGAATCCTCGATACCGAATCCTCTCTCGGGACTTTCGCCCTTGCTCACAAGGGCTTAACCCTCATGCATCTCTTAATAGATCCAACAAATGTCGGGTTTTTCTAGCTAAGATCTGACGGCTCAGATCTGTCCCACATCGCACACTCTCCCACTACTCTCTGGACATGGAAAAACCAATGGTCCAGATACTCCCACAGACCTTGGGGATCTACGGTCCCGATTTCCTCGCTATTCACTAAGATAGAGGAAAAGGGGCAAGGTATGTAACGCCCTTGTTTCTTTCATCAATCTAATGGTCATAAATGTCCATGGATCTTCCAACGGGATATCATCCGTCGATCAATACTTATTCCTACACTGCTACTTAATTATTTTAAGAAGGTCATTCCTCCTCATACAGGGTTGTTAAGACTTGCACATTCAAGTCCTTTTTCCAAGTTCTTGGTAAAACTTTCCAAGGAGGGAATCTCTGTGAAGAGATCTATTCCGGGGAATTCCTGGAGACAGATAAGGGGAAACAAATTCCCAAGAACGGACTGGAAGTCTGACTTGGTTCAACTTATGCATAATTAAATTCATTTATCAACATAAGCCATGCGTGGTTTTTCTATTATAAGCATACATCTACCATTTCTTATCAAAACACTGCACATACATTCTTATACTGTAATTGTTCAAAATTTCATAGTTTATGAGAATATATGTTAGCATATGAATTTCAATATGCAATATGTAAAACACGTATAAGAAATAACACCAGAAGCTATGCAACTGCTGAGAGGGGTACTCATTTCCACCCAACCATAGGCTCAACGACTCCCAACGGATTTACCACTAGCCACCCCAGAGCTGAGACCACGATGTTGTGAGACTGTGTTTCTGTTTTCCAGTGACTAGGAGTGAATGTTACTCTCCTTCCTCTTTGCTATCACCCACTCTGCATATAGCCAGATTTCTCTTTCTCCCCTCGCGTCTTCCCCCCAATCGCTTCTTCCCCCACGCCTTATCCTCTTGCGAGGTTGCGTGTGGGGCTATTTCCCTCGCGCTGGTCAGGCCTAACAACTCTACGGATGGGTGGTTCACCTCCCCATCCCTCATTAAATCCTGGGGAGCCATCCACCTACCAGCCTGCAAGACATTTAATTTGGGGCCAGCGAGCCGATTTTGGTTCTCCAGGCCAGTGGAGTCCAAATATGGTATTGATTTTCGGTGGAAGTTAACACCACCTTTCCAGGTGCCTTCCACTGCCTTTCTGCAACCATCATGGTCTATTTTTCAGCATATCCCCTCTCAACAGTCCTGCAATATAAATTCATAATATTATTCACATTCATTGACCTTTTCCACAAGGTCCATTCACATCACATATTCACATTTTTGAGTTTGCCACAGTTCTTGGCCAGTCCAGTTATTTTTACAAACTGGGGGAAACAGGGTGTTACAATTCCCTCCCCCTTAAAGGAACATTGTCCATATTTCAACATGTCATGCATGTTCAGATGCAAACTAAATCGGATATGCCTATTTCATGGCATCCTCCATTTCCCATGTAGCCTCATCTGGGCCAAAATGTTTCCACTGCACCTTGACCTGTGCAATGGTTTGGTTCCAAAGCGGGGTTTTCTTTCTGTCTAATATGCATTGGGGTTCTGGTAGAAATTCTCCCTCTGGTTCCACCTGGATCACAAACCAGTCAATTATATGATTAGCATCATGTACATATTTCTTCAGTAATGAAACATGGAAAACATTATGTGCTTTTACTGTGGGAGGAAGTGCTAGCCGATAGGCTACAGGTCCCACTCTATCTAGAACCTCAAAGGTTTCACAATACTGGGGTGCCAACTTGGCACAAGCTCCCATTTTTAGGGAACTCCTTCTAGGATTAATTCTAAGATATACATGGTCTCCCATTTTGAACTCTCTTGGAGTTCACTTTTGGTCGGTATAACTTTTCTGTCGGTTCTGAGCAATCTTCAAATTTTGTTTTATTTGAGTCACTCGATGTTCCATTTCTTTCAACATATCGGTTCCAATAGAAATCCTGTTTATAGGGTCACTCCAGCTGACTGGAGTATTACACGGCCTACAATAGAGGACCTCGAAGGGACTCATCTTTAAGGATGCTTGGTAGCTGTTGTTGTAGGCAAATTCTACCAATGGCAGGTAGTCTTCCCATTTTCTGGGTTGATGCATTACATGCATCCTTAACATATCCTCTAATATTTGATTCACTCTTTCTATCTGTCCGTTGGTTTGAGGGTGATAGGTACTGTTAAACAACAATTTGGTCTCTAAACCCGCCATCGGCGATTTCCAAAAATTGGAAGTAAATTTTGTGTCTCTGTCAGATATTATCTCTCTCAGCATACCGTGTAGTCGGAATATCTCTTTCATGAATATCTGGGCGATATCTATCGCCTTGCAGGTTGATTTGACAGGGATGAAATGAGCAGACTTTCTCAGTTTATCCACCACCACCATAATATCATCATTATGTTTGGTTGAAGTTGGTAATCCAGTGATAAAATCCATGGAGATGGTTTCCCATTTCCATTCTGGGATGGGTAAAGGGTGTAATAGTCTTGTTGGGTGTCGATGTTCTGCTTTAACCTATTGGCACTCTATGCATTGGGCCAAATATTTGGCTATGTCTTTCTTCAATCCAGGCCAATAAAATTGCTTCCGGGTGGTAGTGATCATTTTCTGGTATCCTGGGTGACCAGTGTAGGGTCTTTTATGTAGTTCATCCATGATGAACCTCTTCAAGTCGTCACGATTTGGAATGTACATTCTATCTCTGTAGGTGAGAAGACCTCCTTCGGTCATCTGGTAGCCTTCATACTTTACTTTAGAGGGTTCTTGCTGTAGGTACAGGGTCACAGTTTGAACGAAGGGATCTGTTTCTTGTGCCTTTCTGACTCTGCTCTTGACATCTGTCTCGCAAGTACTCACCGCTGCTAGGTGAATTATTCTCATGCTTCTGCTAAGGGCATCGGCCACCCTATTCTCTTTCCCTTTAATGTGTTTGATTTCAAAATCAAATTCGCTAAGGAGGGCCATCCATCTGGCTTGTCTAGCATTGAGCTTTGGTTGATCAAACAAATACTGTAATCCACAATGATCTGTCATAAGTACAAATTTTCTTCCCAAGAGGTAATGCCTCCACATTTTTAAGGCATGCACTATGGCAGCCAGTTCTAGATCATGAGTCACATAGTTGACCTCATGTTCATTCAATTTTCGGGATTCATAGAAGATCACCTTTCCTTCCTGCATAAGGACTCCTCCGAGCCCTTCCTTACAGGCATCTGTGCACACAAGGAAGTCAGCTTCTGGGTCAGCGATTTTCAACACGGGTGCATGGATTAGCAGATGTTTCAAGGTTTGAAATTTTTCTTCACATTGATGTGTCCACAGGAATTTTGTCCCCTTCTTCTGGAGGGCAGTGATTGGACAACCAATCTTGGATAATCCTTTTATAAATCTCTTGTAGTATCTCGCTAATCCCATAAAGGATATGATGTCTAAGACATCCTTTTGGGTAGGCCATTCCATGATAGACCTGATCTTGTCAGGATCTACTGCTACCCCTTCCTCGGACAGAACATGTCCCAAGTAATGTATTTGCTTATGAAAGAAGTCACATTTGTTGAATTTAGCATAGAGTTGATGCTCTCTTAGCACTTGTAGCACAAGTCTAAGATGATCTTCATGTTCTTCTCTATTCTTAGAGTAGATTAATATGTCATCAATGAAAACTAGTACAAATTTATCTAGAAATTTACTGAGTACATTGTTCATTAAGCACATGAAAGTGGCAGGGGCATTGGTTAACCTTGGTTAACCCAAATGGCACTACCACAAACTCATAGTGACCATACCGTGTACGGAAAGCTGTTTTATGGATGTCTTCACCCTTGATTCGGACTTGATGGTACCCCGACCTCAAGTCAATCTTTGAGAAAGTAGATGCACCTCCCAACTGAT
>CBVK0100485059.1:0-18952 GCA_900067695.1 Picea abies
GAATTTTGGTTTGCTAATTTGCTCATTTACTAACTAGCCTAACAATTTGATAGCTTTATCTTTGTGAAGTATTTATTTAGTAGGTTTATCACTGTGTTGTGAAGCCTAAAAAAACCTAAACATATATAAAGAGAGATTTTTACCGTGCTATGAAATATATATATATATATAATTTTAATTTTAATTTTAATTTTAATTTTAATTTGAGACAAGTTGAAACATATTTAATGGTGTTTTTTTAATATGGTCAGGCACCTAGTTTTCATAAAGAATTGAATCGATGCTACAAGTAGCCTAACAATGTGATATCTATATCTTTGTGAATTATTTATCTACTGATGTTTATCAGTGTGTTGTGAAGCCTAAAAAGATCTAAGCATACATAACTCATGACCGAACTAAACCCATCATTAAAATACCCTTGATTTTCTAAAATTTGTGGATTAATTAACATTTATGGATTGGATCATGATTTGGGATGTCTTGACACTTTTGTCTTGCAGTGTGTCTCCTCATCTCTTATTAGCACACTATTTAGAAATATATCGGTCTCAAAATAATCAGAACGACCTAAACAAATCTTAGTGTTATTCTTTTATTTTAGTTTACTAATTGAAGTCTTTCTTAGGACTGGTAATGTGAGATGCATGAGGGTTTTAAGCTTCAAAGGTTGAATTAATCTAGAAGTGTTTACATGATCTGGATAGTCATTGGTAACAAGTTGCGGTAGAAGGTTTAATGACTCAACTAAATTGGATCGGAGAGGAATGTGTCGATGATTTATGGTTCTAAATCATTTACAATATTAAATGTTCAATGCAAACTTTAATCAAACCATTTCTTACATTGAATTGAGTGCACACGTTGGTAACTTTAACGTATCTTTTGCATATGGATTAATTTATTGCTAAAGAATTTGTGGTATCAAGGTTTTGTCCTTAAATTTTTCATCTTGCTATCAGATTGTGTTCTTTGTTTATCTTGCTACCATATTTTGACATTTGAGGGTTGTTCACACTTAAAATTTTGAGCATTGCTACAGGTTTTCAATTTCTTGAATGGTATATGCTAATGTGATAATCTAAATGAGAAAGTTTCTTGCAAGGATCATGTTTGATACACCTACAGAAACGAAATCAATTCTATAAATAATCCTATATGATGTGATAATTGAATGAGAAAGTTTCTTTTGAGGATAATGTTTAATGGACTTAGAGAAACGAGATCAATTCTATAAATAACCCTATGTGCAACATTTTGCATATACTATTGGTTGAATAAGTCAATTTATGCATAAAATTGAATATAAGAGCAAAGATTGCATCACAGTCTAATAGATTTTCCTAATGATAAGTTTATTTTAAGTGATGGTTTGTGGTTGATTTTCCTTCTACTAAGAGCATCTGCAACTTTCTTTTCCTTTCCTTTAATGTGTTTGATTTCAAAGTCAAATTCTCTTAAAAATTCAAACAATCTTTTTTTTCGTGCATTTAATCCGTGCTGATTTAACAAGTACTTTACGCCACTGTTATTAATTAAAATTAGGAACTTCCTTCCTATTAAATAAGGACACCATATTTTTAACGCATGAATCAGAGAAGCAAATTCTAAGTCATGTGTCACATAGTTATGTTCGTGATCCTTTAATTTTCATGATTCAAAAGCAATCATGTGTCCTTCTTGTGATAAGACTCTTCCTAATCCTTCCTTACTATAATCTATACAAAGAGTGAAATTTTTATAAGGGTCGGTGAATTTAAGTATTGGTGCAATAATTAACCGTTCCTTTATTTGATCAAAACTTTCTTGACACTTTTGTGACCATACGGACTTTGTTCCCTTTTATTGTAAAGATGTAATAGAAAAAAAAATTCGAAAAGTTCTCAATGAACCTTCTGTAATATCCTATTATACCCATAAACGATCGTATTTCCCCTACATTTGTGGGTCTAGGCCATTCTACAATTTCCTTTATCTTTTCAGGGTCCATTTCTATTCCATCCTCTGAAATAATATATCCCAAGTATTGTATGTCTTTCTGGTAAAATTCACATTTGATGAATTTAGCATAGAGTTGATGTTCTCGTAACGTTTGTAGCACTATTCTTAGGTTCTCTTAATGTTCTTTTTATGTCTTTGAATAAATCAGAATATTCTCAATAAAAATCAAAACAAACTTATCTAGATATTGACTGGATATATTTTTCATTAGGCACATAAAAGTGGTTGGTGCATTTGTGAGTTGAAAAGGAATTACCACAAATTCATAATGTCCATATCATGTCCAAAAAATTGTTTTGTTAATGTCCTCATCCTTAATTCTTACTTGATGATAACCAGATCTTAGATCAATTTTTTAGACTACTTTTTCCCCTCCCACTTGATCAAACAAATCATTAATCCTTGACAAGGGATACTTATTTTTTATTGTCATTTTATTCAGTTGTCGATAATCAATGCATAAACAAAATGTCTCATCCTTCTTTTTAACAAAAAAAACTGGTTCTCCCGATGGTGATACATTGTGTCTACTGTATCCTTTATCCAGTAATTATTGTATCTATATTTTAAGTTATGTTAACTCTGGAATGCTTATCCTGTATGGGGATTTTGACACAGGGGCATATTGAGGTATTAAGTCTATAGAAAATTCTATCTCCCTTCTTGGAGGTAAATCTGGTATTTCATCATCAAAAAAATATTTGAATTTTCTTAAGACCACATAATATTCTAGTTTTGATTTGTCCTCCTCATTATGTATATCCATTATCTGAATTTCATACAATTGACACCCCTTCCTTATGCATTTTTTATCTACATGGCTGATAACTGTCTTACCGAGACTAGTTTCCTTAACTCTTGAACTATTATTTTCACACCATTACCATCTTGATAACCAAATGATTTGTCCTAACAATTTAGCAAAACCTTGTGTGATTCCAACCAATCCATACCAATAAGGATGTCATATGATCCTAATGGTAATGAATTTGAGTCAACCAAAGTAATTTGCTCATTTATTGCTATATCAAAATTAGAAATATACTCCAATACTTTCCTTTTTGTACTAGTGGCCAACTGTACTAGCCAAGATTTAGGGTGTTTTACCCTTTTTAGCTTACAAATTTCTACTAAAGATGGGGTTATGTAACTCAAACCTGGCCCTGGGTCTATTAGGATAGAGACTTGTTTTTTTTTTTTTATCTTACCTTCTATTACTACTATAATAGATTGATTATCAACTTGTCTTCCTTCCAAGGAAACATTAATTTTGTGTATGTATTTTCCCATATCTCCAACTGTGGTAGCTTCCTGTAGATTGTGAATTGTATTCCTACTTGTTGGATTTAAACGCGGACAATTTCTTTGCAAATGTGGTTCTCCACACTCCCAACATTTCAGTGGTTCTCTAGAACTATCTACAATCTTCTTAAATCCCAAATTAACTGGTTTGTTCCCTCGAACTTCTTGTGTACTAGATGGATGGTCATTTCTTTGGAATCCTTTTGTCATATTCTGATAAGGATCTTGTTTGAACCATTTCTTACGTTGGTTTATTTTATCATGCTTCCTTTCCTTCCATGATTTAGGAGTTTCATATCTTTGTTTGTACTGGTCATAACACATTCTAGATTTTCTAAGCACTTTGTTCAAAGAATTAGGAATATCAAATTAAATTTTGTCTTTATAAGACTGTGGTATTGAACTTAAAAGCCTTTGAATTTTCACTTTATCCTCCTTAATATAAGGTACAAATATCAACAAGTCTAAAAAATTATTAATCAGATCATCCATTGACATCTGTCCTAGTCATAGTTCATAAAATTCCTAAGTCTTTCTCTCATAGTAACTTTCTGATAGGTATTGTTTCTGAAAGTAATTCTTAAATTCGGATCACTTCATTCTTTTGTCTTTTAATCATTTTGCTAATTTCAAATCTTGCCACCAGATGCTAGCCTCCCCTTTCATATTATAAATTGTCATTCTAACTTTCATATTACTAGAATAATTGTAGATCTGAAAGTAATTTTTGATGTCTAATAACCAAGCTTCAACTTCTTGACCAATTTTTGAATAAGTGGTGGTAGCCAGTGATAAATCCATTGGGGAGTGACTGAGCCTATGGTTGGGTGGAAACGAGCACCCCTCTCAGCAGTCGCATCATGCCTAGTGGTTCTGATAAGTGTTTTATACCTTGTATTTTGAATTGAATATCATGGATTACATGCTCATGTTTATACACCCATAAATGGTTTATGTATGCTATGATTTCCTAGTAATTTAGATTGGAAATAATGAATGCATGTGTATACTTATATGCCACAGTTGGTTTTTGTATAAAATGAGTAAGTCTAGAGCATGAATCTATTCCAATGAGAATCGTCCCATCTGCCTGATTCTCTTGGTGTTTTGGTTTAATCCCTTGAAGGCACCTTCCCCAGGGAATTGCATCATGTCTCATATTTAGAGTAATCTCCTTGGTATGGCTACCGCTATAGTAAACCCATGAGATTACCCTGCCCTGATGTCATATCTCATAACTCGGTGAGTTAGGAAGGCACTTCATTCAGGTCAGTAGCCTAGGGACTCTGAAAAGTACCCAAGCCCTTATCCAAAAACCTGACTAATATTAGGGATAATTGTCCAAGAACCATCTGAAGGTTCATGTGATCTGGGTCTAGAAACCTTGTGCAAGGAGTTCACTCTTTAAGGTTTCAAAGTCATGGGAATTTGAAGCTCCTAGAAATTTAATTTCGTTACCTAAGTTCAGAAAGGATAGAAAATCCAATTATTGAAAGGGTTTCATAGACGCACGGATGAGATCCTTTTGAAAGTATCCCAGGTCTATCAGGACCAATGGATCTAGAGGAGGAGCGTAGGAGTTAATGCCTTGACCACTTCAGTCTTCGCAAGTAGTGATGGAATTGAAACCGTAGATCCTAGGGTCTATCGAGAGATACCTTGACCATCAATCTTAACCCTTTTGTAGGCGAGAGAGGAGACTCTTAAAAGTACTGAAATCCCCGAAGTAATCAGAATTGTCCATCGAAAGGGACATGTGGTGGGTGATCAACATTTCAATGACTCGCACATTAGAAGAGTCAAAGGATGGAGTTTTTAGAACTCCCGAATCATGAAACCATGATTTGATTACAGCCATTGAACCATGGGAATTGAAGGCCATTGATATGGTGCTTGAAATTCTAGTATTTTGGGAGTCAGGGAAATGGAGGCGGTCATCCTTTTCAACTTTGCAAGATGCGAAGTCCCAAAAAAATCTAGGCTATTGGATAAAGAGAGAGACCTGTGAACTGTCGATATAGCTTGGTCACGGTTTCAGAGATTGGTCATCGGGGAAAACATAAGTGAAGACTTTCCCAGAGTCACAAAGGGAAATCGCTGACTTAATATAGGTCGTTGGTTAGCAAAGGGTTTGGAGCCGTTAGATCTTCGAGAGTCGAAGATTTGGGAAGGAAGGAAGAATTGTTCATGATTCTCTTAACCACGAAGTCCCAAAAAATATGGGAGTTGGGACCCAGTCCTAGAGGAAGGTCACACCATGATCATAGGTGAGAGAGATAGTGCTTGCTAGGCCCCTAATTGGGTTTTGGGACTTGGAGAAGTTGGAGAAGTTAGGATTTCTTGCATCGAAAGTCCCGAGGTCGAAAAATGCAAGGCACTGTTTAGGTTAATCCTATGGTCATGGAAATGGTCATGTGAGAAGAGGGAGCTAACGGTTGTTAAGCTTCTTCTGGAACTCGAGAGTTGGAGGAGATAGGGAACCTTTCATTGGAAGTTTCAAAGTTGCGAAACACGATGCATCATTTAAATTAATCCTATGGTCGTGGATAGTGGTCACATGGAGGAGGATAAGGGAAGAGCTAGCCTATGCTAGGCCCCTGTAGGAATTCAGGAATTCTGTGCCTTGAGAAAAAGTGAAAATTTTGTTATGCATGTCGTGGGTGTGTGAAACAATGGTATCAGAGCATGGTTACAACACTTGACCTACTTGGGATCATGGACAAGTCGCTTAAATAACTCTATATGGGTACTTTCCAAGGAGTGACACCCTACCTTACCTCTTTCTTAAGAGGTCTGATTTAAAAATACTATTAAGGAAAAGAATGAAACCTTGTATTGTGTGTGTACAGTAAGAATTTTTAAAATTCATGAACTAATATAATGTATGAACTAAAATTCATGAACTAATATAATTCATGAACTAATTTTTATAATTCATGAACATGCGTATTTGGCAACACTTGGACAGTCACTGAATCATGGGAAGACCCCAATACTAAAGGATGATGACGTGCCATGAGGTGGGGGATGGCTCCCACAACAGAGACAAGGAATCTGATAAAAGGAGGGTGGTGGAAGCCCCTCTGAATCTGGTTGAAACTGTAAGAAGTCTCAGGGCTGAGCTACAAAGTTTCAAGGTTGACAACGAGAGACTGATAAGGGAGTAAGAGAAACAAATAGAAATTAAGGAAGTCTTACTACAGAGATTATCTGACATACAGAGGCAGCTACAACGTGAACCCGCAACTAGTCATATGGACCGACGACACAAGAAAAGAGGTCAGAGTCCACCTGAGACCCAAAAACATGACTCCATAAGTGATCCCACTGGGAGAAGTACTATGAAGAAGGTAAAACCTAGAGGTAGGGGAAACTCATCGAGAGAGTCCCCCAGAAAGGAAGCTGATAACTCCGAAGGGTCTTCTAGTAGCAGGGCCATCTCGCATTCTCAGAAGAAATGAAAGAAACAGAAGCATTCCAAAAACCGTGGTCCTGAAGATTTCAAGAAATCCAAACCACCCTCTTTCGATGGAGAGATAAAGAAGGGAGAAGAGGAAGAAGCTTGGCTTCTTGGTTTAAAGAAGTATTTCATATTCCATGACTACTCTGAAAACTTGAAGGCTCGAATAGCCATATTCAACCTGAATGGAAAGGCTTCCATATGGTGGGAAGACCTTAGGAATATGAAAGGAGTCCATGAGAAGGAATTTTCATGGAAACAGTTTGAGAAATACTTCAGTTAGCAGTATCTATCAGAAAAATACATGGATGGGAAAACTAAGGAATTCTATGAACTTCGATTGGGTAGCTCACCATAGAGGAATTTGTCAATAAATTCCTTGAACTACAGAGGTGTGTACCCTACATAAAAGATGGAAAAAAAAAATGCAGCAGTTCATTATTGGGTTACCTCAGACCTACTGGGATAGGATTGAGTTCGACAAAGCAAGGACCTTATAAGAAGCTATCCAAAAGGTGAGGTATTGTTATGAACATTTTGGGAGCAAGACAAGACCCCACGAGGACTGGAAGAAAAATAATAGTTTGGGATTTCAGAAGAAAAGGTTTAACTCCTCAAGATTTAAGAACTATGGAAAATATTCTAAGGGTAGACTACCTGCTAGAAGTGTATATCAGAAAAATTTCCCCTCTCAAAGTGGAAATAAACCTTTTCAGACAGTCCCAACAAAGACCGATAACCTAAAGAAGGAACCCTTAAAATGCTAGGGTTGTGGAGAAAATCATAGATTGAGGGACTGCCCACACAAACAACAAAATAGTAAGGGGGTCTACAATATCCAAGAAGCTACCACCATCAACGATGTGGCTAGAAGCATGCCACGAATCTTTGCAACCTTGGACAATAATCAAGCCGACCACCAAGCTTCAGTAGTGGAGCTGGAAGGTATGATCACAAACCATCCAATTTCTATTTTAATTGACCCAGGTTCTAATTTAAGTTATGTAACCCCTCAAACTTTCGATAAGTGTAAAATGCAACCAATTAGACATGTTAAACCATGGTTGGTACAACTAGCCACTGAGAGAAAAAGAAAGGTGGCAAAGGCTATACTAGCCTGCCAATTCATCATGGGTGGATTGCCCACCCAAGCGACCCTTAACATACTTCCCTTGAGATCTTATGACTTATTGATTGGTATGGACTGGTTGGCTACTCATAAAGATAAAATGGACTGTTACCATAAAACTTTAGAATGTGTAAATGAAGATGGAAGAAAGATGACTCTCCAAGGGATTCAGAAACCTATCTCAATGAGACAAATATCGGCCCTTCAAATGAAGAAGTATTGCAGAAAAGGTTGTTCCTTATATGCAATATAGGTATTGGACTCCGTTGAAGATGATAAACCAAAACTAGAGGACCACCCCATATTAAGAGAATACAAGGATATATTCCCAGAAGAAGTACATGGTATACCTCCCAGAAGGGATATTGAATTCTCAATAGAACTTACACTGGGAGCGGTACCAACATCTAGAATTCCATACAGAATGAGAACACCATAGCTCATTGAGCTCAAGCTACAGCTAAAGGAGATGATGGACAAAGGATACATCCGATCCAGTGTATCTCCATGGGGAGAACCCGTCTTGTTTGTGAAAAAGAAAGATGGCACACTCCGACTGTGCATAGATTACATACAACTCAATAAGGAAACCATAAAGAACAAGTACCCCTTACCAAGAGTCGATGACCTGTTTGACCAATTGGGAGGTGAATCCATCTTCTCAAAGATCAACCTAAGATGAGGCTACCATCAAGTCCAAATTAAGGATGAAGACATCCACAAAACAGCCTTTAGGACGAGGTATGGTCACTATGAATTTGTGGTGGTTCCATTTGGGTTAACCAATGCTCCCACCACTTTTATGTGCTTGATGAATAATGTACTCAACAAATTTCTAGACAAATTTTTATTGGTTTTCATTGATGATATCCTAATATACTCCAAGAACAGGGAGGAGCACGAAGAACATCTTAGACTCATACTTCAAGTACTGAGGGAAATCATCTCTATGCTAAGTTTAGCAAGTACAATTTCTTTCAAAAGCAAGTCCACTACTTAGGCCATGTCATATCTAAGGAAGGGGTGGCAGTAGATCCTAACAAAATCAGATCCATTATGGAATGGGCTACCTCGAAAGATGTATCTGATATTAGGTCCTTTATGGGCTTAGCATGATACTATAGAAGAATCATAAAAGGGTTTTCCAAGATTGGTTGTCCAATCACTGTCTTTTAGAAAAAGGCTGCTAAATTCATTTGGACATCAAAATGTGAAGAAATATTTCAAGAACTAAAATACCTCCTGACCCATGCACCCGTGCTAAAGATTGCGGACCCGGATAATGATTTCCTTATGTGTACAGATGCCTGCAAGGAAGGACTTGGAGGAGTCCTTATGAAAGAAGGATGTGTAATATGCTATACGTCCTGAAAATTAAGTGAACATGAGATCAATTATGTGACCCATGACCTAGAGTTGGCTGCCATAGTACATGCTTTAAAAACGTGGAGACACTACCTCTTGGGTAGAATATTTGTGCTTATGATAGATCATTGTGGATTGAGACACATGTTTGATCAACCAAAACTCAATGCCAGGCAAGCAAGGTGGATGGCTCTCCTAAGTGAATTCGATTTTGAAATCAAACATATAAAAGGAAAGGAAAATAGGGTGGTCAATGCCCTTAGTGGAAGTATAAAAATGATTCATCCAGCAGCAATAAGCACCTGCAAAACAGATGTCAGGGAGAAAATAAGAAATGCACAAGAGACAGATGCATTCTTTAAGACCGTGACTTCATACCTAACTCAAAAACCTACAAGGCTGAAGTATGAAGGCTACCAAATGCTCAAGGAAGGGCTGTTGACTTACAGGAACAGATTGTATATTCCAAACTGTGATGACTTGAAGAGGTTCATAATGGATGAACTGCATAAGAGACCATATATTGGTCACCCGGGATATTAGAAGATGATCACGGCCACTAGGAAACAATTCTACTAGCCTAGGTTAAAGAAAGACATAGCTAACTATCTAGCTAAGTGCCTAGAATGCCAAGAAGTTAATGCAGAGCACCAACATCCAATAGGATTATTACAACCCCTACCGATTCCAGAATGGAAACTGGAAACCATCTCCATGGATTTCATCACCAGATTACCAAAGTCGACCAAGAAAAATGATGCCATCATGGTTGTGGTGGAAAAACTGAGTAAGTATGCCCATTTCATCCCTGTCAAATCAACTTGCAAGGAAATAGATATTGCCAACATCTTCATGAAGGAGATATTCAGACTGCATGGCATGCCCAAGGAAATTGTATCTGATAGAGATACCAAATTCACTTCAAACTTTTGGAAATCTCTAATGGTCGTTTTCGAGACTAAATTGTTGTTCAACACAGCCTATCACCCTCAAAATGATGGATAAACATAAAGAGTAAACCAAATACTAGAGCACATGTTAAGAATGCACGTAATGCATCAGCCTAAGAAGTGGGAAGATTACCTGCCATTGGTAGAGTTTACCTACAACAACAGTTATCAAGAATCCTTAAAGATGAGCCCCTTTGAAGCCCTCTATGGTAGATAGTGCAAGATCCCAACAGTTGGAGTAATCCAGTGGATAGAATTACAATTGGATCAGACATGATGAAAGAAATGGAACATTAAGTAGTACAGATAAGGAAAAATCTAAAAATTGCTCAGGACCGACAGAAAAGTTACGCTGACAGAAAGAGAACTCCCCGAGAGTTCAAAACTGGAGACCATGTCTATCTCAGAGTTGGACCTCGGAAGAGTTCTATGAGAATGGGAGCTTGTGCCAAGTTGGAACCTCGGTATTGTGGACCCTTTGAAGTCCTAGATAGAGTGGGACTTGTAGCCTATAGGCTAGCACTTCCTCCCACTGTAAAGGAACATAATGTTTTCCATGTTTCCTTATTGAAGAAATATATACATGATGCTAATCATACAATTGACTGGTCTATAATCCAGGTGGAGTCGGAGGGAGAGTTCCTTCCAGAACCCCAATGCATACTAGAAAGGAAGGAAACCACACTCAGGAATCGAACCATTGTGTAGGTCAAGGTGTAGTGGAAACACTTTGGCCAAGATGAGGCTACGTCGTAAATGGAAGATGCCATGAAACATGCATACCCGATTTTGTTTACTCCTATACATACATATCATATTGGTAGATAGAACATCAAGGATGATGATTCCTTTAAGGGGGAGGGAATTCTAACACCTTGTTTCCCCCAGTCTGTAAATATAACTTTATTGGCCATAAACTATGGAAAACTCAAAGTGTGAATGTTTAATTTGGTGGACCTTTGTATAAAGGTCAATGAATGTAAATCTTGTTATTTGGATGGATAATGGAAACATGTTGAATGACTGCTGAGAGAGGGGATGTGCTAAGAAAGAGAGACCACAATTACTAATGAAAAGGTGGTGGAGGGAACCCAGAATGGTTGTGATAGCCTCCATCGAGCCAGTACCATACTGGAGTTAATGTTGCTAATATCAGAACAACCGTCTGCCTAGAAATGAATTCCCATCAGGTTGGTAGGTGGGAAGGGCATCCTCAAGAGTTAATGAGGGATGGGGAAGACTACCCATTGGATGGCTTTCGGACCTGACCATGGATGGATGGGGTTCGAGCCACATGCAACCTTGTCGAGGGAAAGAAGGGAAGTGTGGTGGATAGGGGAGTAGCCTGTGAAGAGTGCAGAGACGAGAACAAAAGCTCTTGGGTCTGAGGAAGGATGGAAAGAAAAAAAAATGAGTTATGATCATAGAGAATAGATACATATCCAGGAGAAGGAGAGTAACCTTCGTCCTCATCTATTCATGTATTGGGATAAGGAGAGTAACCTTCATCCCCAACTTCCATTGAGCTGGAAGTAAGAGATTGAGTCTCAGAGCACCGTGGCCTAAGTTCGGGGGTGGCCAGTGATAAATCCATTGGGGAGTGACTGAGCCTATGGTTGGGTGGAAATGAGCACCCCTCTCAGCAGTCACATCACGCCTAGTGGTTCTGATAAGTGTTTTATGCCTTTTATTTTGAATTGAATATCATGGATTACATGCTAATTTTATACGCCCATAAATGGTTTCTGTATGCTATGATTTCCTAGTAATTTAGATTGGAAATAATGAATGTATATTCCATAGTTGGTTTCTATATAAAATGAGTAAGTTTGAAGCATGAGTCCGTTCCACTGAGAATCGTCCCATCTACCTGATTCTCTTGGTGTTCTGGTTTAATCCCTCGAAGGAACCTTCCCCAGGGAATTGCATCATGTCTCAATTTCAAAGTAATCTCCTTGGTATGGCTACCACTATAGTAAACCCATGAGATTACCCTACCCCGATGTCATAGCTCATAACTCTGTGAGTTAGGAAGGCACTTCATTCAGGTCAGTAGCCTAGGGACTCTTAAAAGTACCCAATCCCTTATCCAGAAACTCGACTAAGATTAGGGATAATTTCCCAAGAACCATCTGAAGGTTCATGTGATCTAGGTCTAGAAACCCTGTGCAAGAAGGAGTTCACTCTTGAAGGTTTCAGAGGCGTGGGAATTTGAAGCTCTGAGAGATTGAATTTCGTTACCTAAGTTTAGAAAGGATAGCAAATCCAATTATCGAAAGGGAGTATCCTTTCATTTCATAGACGCATGGACGAGATCCTTTCGAAAGTATCCTAGGTCTGTCAGGACCAATGGATCTAGAGGAGGAGCACAGGCGTTAACACCTCGAACCCTTCAGTCTTCACAAGTAGCAATGGAATCGGGACCATAGATCCCAGGATCCATCGCGAGCTACCTTGACCGTCGATCTTAACCCTTGTGTAGGCAGGAGAGTGGACTCGTCAAAGTCCTAAAAGCCCTGAAGTAATCGGAACCATCCATCGGAAGGGATATGTGGTGGGCGCTCAACATTTCGCTAACTCGCACATCAGAAGAGTCAAAGGATGGAGTTGTTAGAACTCCTGAATCATGAAACCACGATTCGATTACAGTCGTCGGATCATGGGAATTGAAGTTCGTTGATATGGCGCTTGAAATTTTGGTATTTCGGGAGTCGGGGGAATGGAGGCGGTTAGCCTTTCCAACTTTGCGAGATGCAAAGTCTCAGAAAAATATAGGTCATTGGATAGAGAGAGAGACCTATGAACTATCGATCTAGCTTGGTCATGGTTTCAGAGATTGGTCATCAAGGAAAACAAAAGTGAAGACTTTCCCAGAGTCACGAAGGAAAATCGTTGACTTAATCTAGGCCGTTGGTTAGCAAAGGGTTTGGAGCTGTCAAATCTTTGAGAGTCAGATATTTGGGAAGGAAGGAAGAATTGTTCATGATTCACCAAATCATGAAGTCCTGAAAAATATGGGAACTGGGACCCAGTCCTAGAGGAAGGTCACACCGTGATCATAGGTTAGAGAGCTAGTGCTTGCTAGGCCCCTAATCGGGTTTCAGGGATTGGAGGAGTTGGAGAAGTTGGTATTCCTTGCATCAAAAGTCCCGAGGTCGCAAAATGTGACGTGTCATTTAGGTTAAGCCTGTGGTCATGGAAATGGTCATGTGAGCGGAGGGAGCTAACGGTCATTAAGCCCCTTCCAGAACTCGGGAGTTTGAGGAGATAGGGCACCTTGCATCGTAAGTTCTGAAGTCACGAAACGCAATGCCCCATTTAAATTAAGCCTATGGTCATGGGTAGTGGTCACATGAAGGAGGATAAGGGAAGAGCTAGCCTATGCTAGGCCCCTGTAGGAATTCAAGGATTCTGTCCCTTGAGAAAAAGAAAAAAAATTATTATGCCCGTCATGGGTGTGTGAAAAGTGGCTTACATACATATATTTACTTATATATATAGATACACACATATATATATCTTATCTATATTTACTTTCAAGTCCACTAACTACATATAGTGGCTTATATGCATATGTTTACTTATATAATTAATTAATATATATATATATATATAAGAGGGTTGTGGGGGTTTTCCAAGGTATTTAAAACATAACTCAAGTCATCAAACATTTCATAAATGTTATAATTCGGTTATCCTAGGAATACACGTCTACCATATACTCTAGTGTAATGCTATGACAAGGTTGGACTATTTCACTTGCAGGGTAAGTAATTAATATGATTTGAACCATGTTGGTCTTCACCAGTCACGTTACGACCTCCATAACGATGTGTCACAAAGTCCTTCCTCTATAATTTAAAACTTGCAACTTGAAAATGACATTTTTTCCCACATTGATCCCCTAGGTCACTATCCAAAGCCTCCAACTATGCTACTTCATGCACCTAGGAATTTAACTACTTGACACTTAACCTATCCACCTTCCTTTGTACTTCACGTGGTTAATTTCATTAAATTTTTTGTCAGAGAATTGATTTTGGAGAGGTTTTCATTACTATGGAAAAACTTACTCTTTGTTTTGGTAAAACTCAACAATATTCTTTGTAAGAGGTTTCTTGCAGGACGAAGCTCCCATGGCTTACAACCCGGTATTCTTGTTCCTACCTAGTCTTGAGACTTATCACAATCCTTGTCAAAATCTTATCCATGAATTAATCTTCAGAGAACTATTTGTCTCTAGCAACCATGGTTTAGTCCTTTCCTCCTATCTAGTAAGCATTATATCTTCCATCAAAATTCTTAGAGGAATACATTAATACTTGATTTGAAAAGGTTGAAAAGAATATAAGAGGGTTAAATCTATGTTCATTAGACGAATCATTCCTTGAGGTTTGCGTGTATTATATTTATATATCTTCAAGCCTCGTTATTCGTTATTTGTGATAACACTGTCTCTGTCTACTTATTTAATTCGATGTACACTTTTTTTATGTATCACTTTATATCCAGTAAATTCGATATGTTATGCTTGATTTGCAAAACATTGCAGAGATCTTCCATTAGTCATCTTAGAGTTGTATTTAAGCCCATTAGTTACCTGTTACCTTTACCGTAACTATTGGTTTGAGCTGAGTTATTAGCTATTATATCAAACTGGACTTTAGTCATATAATCCAGACCTTTAATTCAAACAGGGTGACTGAGGAGGTTGAACTCACCCTATGCAAAAACCCTCCTAACCTGTGGCTATAGAATATTTTGGTCTCATTTACTTGCTCAAATGTTATGGAAAGCATTTATACTATGTAATGTTTGTATTGGGATTTACATAACCCAATGTTTCGATCTTTGGTTTGGTTCTAGTCAACTTCATTATTTGATTTTCTCATGTATCTTTTGTTTGTTTCAACACAATTCTACCTTGATTATTTTGATCGATATTTACATTACATAACTCATAGAGAATCTCTTTAAAACTCTTTGTACCTTGATTTCTAATCTATAATTACATATTCACATGTATTAAAGCATGCATATAAAATACATACAGAATATAATTTCGTTATTAAAATTTTACTCCAATTATTAGCGCACTTGTGAAATGCGAGTAAGGTTTTGTCTGGTCTGTAGTTCCCAAGATGGTGAATCTTTATGCTTTCCTAAAGACCTTTTTGTTTTACTTTACTTTCCATCCAAAAGGATTTGATATTTTTTATAGAGTAGATTTATCTTTATTAGCAGATTCATAAAGATACCAAACTAATGATGGGCCTCTGTTTTGTGAGGACCCATAAAAACTTCAAGATCAATATTTCCCCTTATAGTACATTCAGATTGCACCTCTTGGTTTGGGCTTCTCCATGTACAGGTATAAGTAAACACCTCTCAACTTTCCATATGTGTACTTATTTTCTTTAGTTAACAAGTTCATTGCATATAGACTAATTTTGCATCATATGTTTTTGTTGCAGGTGATATTTATTTATGGATAGTGGATTTGAAGAAATGGATAGGAAAAGGTATTCGAGTTCCTTTTCTTAAGCTCACGAGGAAGAAATCAAAGAATTAATACTTCTTTAGTATGATTTCTATAACATTTTTTCATAATCTAACTTTATACATTGCCCGATGTCTGTGATTGTAATAAGAATTATGACACCAATAAACATGTAATATTTGAAAGGAAAGACAATAGTAAAGGATTTCACTGAATACTATATTTATATATTCTGATTTGATTTTTCAAATAATTTGATGAAATTATCACATGTTTACTTATGCTTATCGAAATTGCCACTATAGGAAACATATACAAATTTACCACATTGTTGTTTCAACATGTTTTGAACGTCTATGTTTTCTTTCACATTCTAGTATTATTGTATCCATCATATTACTCGGCCATAGATATGTTAATTCATGTCTTTTCTCCACAGTGGTTTTATTATAATAATATTGGTAACATTCAGTAACATATGCATATGAAACATACAATTAAACATGAATGTAATGATAGAGAAAAAAAAATAAAAATATATATATATATATATTAAAGTTCCACCCAAGTGTATAGTGGATCAGCCAAGACACTTAATCCAGTCACCCCCGACCGGGATCATGAATCCATAAGGGTGAACTAAGCTTCCTTGTCCAACAATTCCTTTCGTATTTCTCTAGTTTCCTAACACTTTCATGCTCACACAACAACCATTAAGTATCCCTTTGTTTTCCTGAGAAACGTTTTGAGAAATGTTTCCTTCTCCCTTCCACATGCTAGGCAGTGTCCTGCCTCCTCACACATGTGTTTAGATTCTTTTCATAAGTCTTCCTTTCTTTCTAAGATATTTTCACTCCTTTGTAAATTCCTAGCCTTGGAAATCCTTGATTTTCAGGGTGTGTCAATCATCAAAATTGACTTTTTACACTTGTCCCTTTTTTCTCAAGCTCATCTCTAACTTGTTCCCCACTCATGGATTCATGATCATCTCTTTTTAACATGGTTCTTCCTTCTATTTGTTTCATTTAATTTATAAAAATATTGTCTCTTATATCTGTCCAATAACTAAGGACACTTGGCAAGTCACTGTCTTGCACGATAATTAAAGTAAAACCAATCAAATTTACCATCTAATTCTACATTCGAATTTCGAATTAAATAAATTTATTAACATGCCAAATATTTTATTTAAGGGGTATTACAGAGTGGAAGGTTGCAACCACATCCATGACCTCTATGGTAGGTCTCTCCACACAACAAAAGAATGTGGATAAGGTCATGGAAGAATACAAAGACATATTCTCCTCACCTATTGAGGTACCTCTGAATTGTTAGGTCAAACATTCAATCGATCTGACCCATGATACATCGCTACCCAATGGTCCAGTCTATCGCTACTCTCTGTCAGAAAATGAGGAAATCAAGTGCCAGATCCAAGAGCTACTCGAAAAGGGGCACATCTGACCAATCTCATCACCTTGTGGAAGCCTAATCATTCTTGTGCAAAAGAAAGATGGGACTTGGCGAATCTGCATTGATTACCAGGCCCTAAATAAAATTACAGTCGAGAACCAGTACCCTGTTCCTCGAATTGATAATCTTCATGACCAACTCAACGGGGAAAAATACTTCAGTAAGATTGATTTGAATAATTTCTACCACCAGGTCCCAATAGAGCATATTGATGTATGAAAGACTATCTTTAAGTCAAAAGAAGGCCTTTTGAATGGTCAGTTATGGCATTTGGCTTGAGGAATGCCCCAACAAATTTCATGAGGATGATGGATGATATCTTGCAGCCTTTCATGAATTATTTTGTGGTGGTGTAATTGGATGACATCCTTATCTTTAGCAAGAGTTGGGCATAACACTTGCAACATATTCAATAACTTTTGCACAATCTGTGACAACACAAACTATATACAAATTTGGAAAAATGTTTTTCGGCATGAACAAGGTCCATTAGCAAGGCTACATTGTTGATGAGCATGCAGTGCATGTCAATCCAACCAAGATCTAGGTCATTCGTAACCAAAAATATTTGACCACACTCAATGAGCTTCAAAGCTTCTTAGGCCTTGCCAATTTCTATCACAGGTTCATGTTAGGATTCTCCCATATTGCATGGGCCCTTATCTAGGTGACCAAGGGTTGTGGAAAGGTAAATTTTGTGTGGGGCCAGTTGCAACAAAAGAGTTCGATGATTTGAAGCAACACTTGTGCTCAATGTAATGATCCCAAGCCATTATGCCAGGATCATCTCAGTTTTTGTGTCTTTTCATTTTTTTTTGGTTGTGGCATTTCGTCAAACACTTTGCTTCCCTACTTGTTTAGATGTGTTAATTGTTGAATGGTCTCTTCATTTCAGACTTAGGGTTTACTGATTTGTTTATATGTGTGTATACAACTATAAACAAGAATATATAACCATGGAACATACCTCAACCATATGCAATATGATAGACAAGCCAAAACATTACAAATATGATTATATTCATGAAATAGAAAAACCTGCTATAATGAAGATGTTGATCTGGAATGCTCAACAGATGGCTCCAATATAGAAGTATGAGCTGCTACAAAAAGCTCCTGACAATACAAAATAATCCTCCAAAGGTTGGATAAGAGATGAAGACCAATACCGAGGTAGATCTGGCTGTATGAAGTGCAAAATCCCTAACTAAATGCTACCACGTCCCGCTGGAATGCTGAAGCTCCTCCAAATTCGACCCTGCTACCAAAAGTGTCCAGTCACCCTAAGAAATATGCCAACTGATAGATTGGGCAACTGTAAGAAAAACCTAGGTGCCCAAATCTCCAAAGTCACACTCAAACCCTGTGGATATGAACTCCTCCACTGAATGGTGCGCCCCCCTAGATGCCTAAAACCCTAGATAATTCGACCTAGGTGAATGAGGCCTCCAGATCTCCTGAAACTCTCCACAATGATAGATCGGGCAATCACAAACCCCTGGAAGAAGTTTCAAGATCAGATATGAGGTATAGCCTCCTAGATGTGCAAATCACTGAATCACCAAATCATCCTCTCTCTCCCAAAGTCATCCCAACCTGTAGATGATGATCTAGCAATGGTAAATCCTCAAGAATGGACTAGATATGATGTCCAAAGATCTGTAATGAATACATAGGTGATAGAATCTCCAAAATCCCTTCCAATCACCTCCAATGAATCTCTCTCCAAGAATGGTGTGCCCCCCCTTACTGGAAACCCCCAACTAGTGCGC
>CBVK0100485060.1:0-18951 GCA_900067695.1 Picea abies
CCAATATTAGGGCTTAACAGAATTTTCATGCAAAGCACAACTGAGATGAAGAAGGTATTTTTATAGTTTTATATGTCACAATTTAATGCACATTCTTGCCAAAAATCATAACAATCCAATACACAAATCCCAAGATATCCTCTTGTTGAAACTCCTTGTAATTGAAACTCTCCTGAAACAATTCTGACAACACCACATTTTTTTCAAAGTACAAAGTGAATTTTGTAGGCATATTAATCCCATGCTTCATCATACCAAAAATCATGACAACCCAGTTTGTCATTTGGAAGATATACCCAAATCAATTTCTGCACTTTTTGTAGAAAATAACATGCATGAGAAAAATAAATATGAATGGAAAATGAGAGAACAATCCATCATGCATAGTAACCGCCCCACACTGATTGTATAGCATGTCCTCATGTTGCATTATGAAATCAAACTTAAACACAATCTCAAAAGAGATCCTCTGCAGAAAACTAATGCATAAGAAGACAATCATCTCTGAGTACCCCTTGCTTATGTATACAATACAATCACCATCAAATTCCCTCAATAAGTTTTGTTTGTACTTTAAGGCAACATTTTTAATGAGAAAACAATCTGCAAACCATGAATCTAGTCACGATCTTGCTGCAAAATGATTAGTACTTGATATCTTTTACTGCTGGTTGTAAATACCTTATCAATGTTTGAATACCAATCCTCCAATCTTGGAAATCCATCAAATGTTATCTCGGAATGTGATTGAGCTGGCCATGTCATGATTTTACCATCAAATGTTTAATCATATGTATTTGACAATCCACATACCATATGATATACCCTCCAATAATCTCATTTTCGCTTATGGGGATTGCAACCCTGTAATCATGGGATTCCAGATCTCAAAACAACTTGCTTTGTTTGTAGGTTACCTCACAGGTTTTCATTATTGATAACAAGACATATTTTCCATGAAAATTCATAACATTAAGATTGTAAGGACCAAAGATTTTACCATCATTATGAAGTGCCCAAAATTTGTGAATCAATACATGCATCCGTGTATCATGAACCAAGAAAATGAACCACATACCTCTGTATTTCTACCCATGTGTTTAAAAGAAAATGGCTTCTACAATAGTTTATTTTACTATAGGTTCTTGTGGACAGTGAACTTCCTTCTTCAAATAGATTCTTGGGCATGCATGGTAGCTGGTCCATTCTTCATGTAATGGAGATAACTCATAAAAAAAAAAATCTAACCAACCAATGACAAAATCTGGAAATTCCAATAAGTTTTCCCAACACCCAGGTAAATTTGTTGCCACATGTATCAATGGTGACCCAATTTTCTACCATAGATTTCATGCTAGACTGTAGTAGCATGCCAAAATCTGAGTACACAATGGATATGTGAATTTGCCTTGGATATACCTTCACTTTCTAAGATTTCAACAATAAAATGATGATGCTGAGAATAGATGGTTGAATATGAAACCATGGGCAGAAACTAATGATTGTTGTTGCATGCCAAAGATAATGACTCAAAGTGATTTTTTCTTTTTTGTATGGTAGCATATGATTCTTCTGTTGCTTGCAATAACTATGGGAAAGGTGCCTCTGAAACAAGCCACTACATAAATTCCTTTTTAAATTTTGGGTGGAGACATTGTTTCAATTGCCTTTTAATAACTACTTCCTTCCATTAGCATTTGTGTAGACAACTACACATGTGTTTTCATAATGGCAACAGAGGCTGCCACAAAATCATCATACTACCACCCAAGAGAACCATTATCATGCTCCTATGGTAAATCTTATGAGCACATAACCCTGTTTTAAACAATGATGTATATCGGCAAGCGAGAAAAACAAACACAATGTTCATATGGATAATGGGAGGGCTAGGCATTAATGAAAGGGTTAGCATCGTAATCATTCTTGAGACATCCATTAACTTCATAGCCTATCAAATCCTTATAACATGTATGACTCAAATCCATATAACACATATGTTGTATCCTTTCATGAATCCATAACAACAACTTTTTGAAGATGTGAAATATGTAGGAGAACCATGAGTCAAAAGGCTGGAAAAGATATTTGGAAACCCATGAGATGAATGAATACATCATGGAAATGAACCAAAGAAACCATACCTCTGACTTTTAGCGTGCTTGTATGAAAATGGACATCATGATCTTCTTCCTTTCTCTATTCTGGTTCTTATGTGGCAGCAACAAATCAATTGCTCATGCTTGGATGTTAGGAGATGTAGGGAAGGACTTGACTTGGGTGTTGGGAGTGCATGAGGTGAAGGTTGATATGGTAATGGATGGATAAGAGAGGTAATAGATGAGTTATGATATGAAAATGGAGAATAGAAATACTTAGTGGTTCTTCATGACATTTTCCTAAATCTTTAATAAATAAAAAACTCATGCTATTTTACCTCAAGTTTTACCTCCATGAAAGATTTGATTGGCATGGATGGTCTGATGTCTGTTGAAACTAATGTAAGCCAAACTGATGTCGAGATAGATGTATATGAGAGATGAAATAGAATGAGGATGAATCTGATTTGAAATGATGTTGTGCTGGCTGGATGTAAGACTATTGTTGCTGAAACAAATGATGATGATGACTTCTGCTACAAAAGCAGAAATCTCATTCTCTTATTCTGAAAATCAAATGATGAAATGAAAATAGAAAGGTACTGTAGAACTATTGAAACAAATGATGCTGCAAATCATTGTTGAAACCATTAGATCACATAATCTTCAACTGCTGCAAAACTGAGGTACAATTCTTACCATGCGAATGAATGTGTTGAAGTCGAGCATGGAAATAAATCGTTGGATTACCGACCATTAATGTATGTCTTTAATCAACGTGAAGAAAATCACCTTTGATGACAGTGAGCTCTAAAGTACCTTAGTGCATATTGACAGGTACGAATGGATTTGTTGGAGTCGAGTCACCCGGAATATTTGTCAATCAAGAGGCATTGATGAATCCCCATGATTAACAACAATGAGATCTACCATTGATGTATGTAGATCCTAGGGCACTACGAAACTCTAACCTCAATCCCAGATGATGTGTTGGAGTTGATGGGATGATATTTGTTAGAAGGAGGGCCTTAAGGAATCCCACATCATCCAACACGAGCATAAACAAAAGGATTTGAAGAACTGAAGATGAAAGATTTTCATTAGCAAGAGGTAAGGGAGATGAGTGACTTTATTCATGGGTTAGCAGTGATTGGAGTGGAAAGTATGGAAGTGATGAAATGGAACATAAGGTAATGGAATGGATGGAATGGTAGAGGGAAAAACATGTATAGGCATATCACGGTGTTGGTGAATGAGCATGATGAACATAATGTCTTCTTAGAAGGATTCTTGGCATGGTTAATGTAGCAATGAAACTTGACTTCTAAAACATTGGTCTTTGTATGGTTTGCACATCAATCTCTTCATTTGTTGTGTGCTCAATCCATTTGAAAATTTGAGAAGAAGTCTTCAAGAATCACTCATTCATGTATTAACCTTCTTTGATTTTCCAAGGACCTACAAAACATAAGCACTTACCTGCAATAAAACGTGAGATCATGGAGAAGAGAGGTGTACGGGATCTCTTCATCCAAGACACACGCAAAAAAAAACATGTAGTTACTTATAAAATGAATCCAAAGAAAATAAATGAAACAAAATTCATTTTATACCTGTTCAGGAGTGTTGGCCAACATATACTACTCAACAATATTTCGATCATAACTTTTTTGTTTCTTATCCGATTTGCGTGATTCCAAATCCAAATAAAATTAAATTCAAAGGTCTATTTCCATTAGAAACAGGTTTTGAAAATTCCATGTGATGATATGCCAAATATGCTCAGTAACACCTTGCACGACAAGGTGTTTTTCAAATTTCGGGCTAGACCAATAGTCACGATTTTAGGCATACCTTTTTCATTTGATGATGGATTGATGTGATTCCAATTGGAGATGAAATTAGATTCATGTAGATATATCCAATAGAAACAGGTTTTAATGACAAGAGGAATTGATGAGTCAAATTTACCAATGAACATCTGGGAAGACAGATTTTTCAAAGTGCAGATTTATGACAAGCAACCAGTGTTTTGGTCATAACTTCCTCATATGATATCGGAATTGAGTGATTAAAATTGAGTTGTAAACTATAATCATAGGGGAATATACTAATGAAACATGTTTTCAATAACTATCCAATAAGGCATCCAAAAAGTGATTGTCCCAGCTCTGTTCCTAAGCTGCATGCTTGACATCCCGTTGGTATTTTGACCATAACTTTTTAGTTTGATGCCCAATATCCAAAATTCAAATTGGTTTGGAAACTAGATTCAAAGGGATACTTGGGATGTAAACAGGTTTTGAAAATAAATCAATTTGGTCTCCCAAAAACGGACTGTCCCAACTGTGTTTTAGTAAAAATTTCAAGCCAAAATGCCACAAAAATCCAATAAATGAAATATGGCTCCCCAAAAAGTGACTGGAATAGTTGTGAATGTTTTTAATGATAAAAATTTCAATGGAATACATGCCCATACCAAAAATTTCAAGCACTGAGTACCTAGATTGACTTACACAACGTGTTGCAACAAATGCTAAAACTTAAAAAAATGATGATTTTTGAAAGAAAGTCCATGAGATCAAGGCTACAAGTGATCGAATGATGATCTCTTGAAGGTGTTTCATTTTTATTTCTAAACTAGTCTACTAATGCTTAGAACTAAACTAATCAATTCCATTAAACATTTATTGAAAATTCATTCATTACCCTACCCTACTTTACTTGAAAAATGAATTAAATCAAGTATAAGAATACTTTCAACGAAGCCACTTACGTAACAAAGTCTCAAATATGCTCATATCCACAATTGAAAAATATAACTTTATGAATACCAGGATATGAAAGACCAACTTCCCTTGAAATGATAGTGCCAAGAATTGCTGAAGTATAACATGAAGCTGCGGATTGGTGATAGATTGAAACCAAGATTCAATATATTCCTTGTTCCCTTGATTTCCTATAGATATTACACCATGAATCTCTTTAGAAAACTGATCTTCCTGAATGCAGAAGAGATTCATATCCAGTGACCATGATGTAGAAGATGCTTCACTTTTCAGTTCCAATGTTTGTTTTACATCAGATTTGTTGATCTTGTCGGTTTGCTGATGATGAAAAGAAACTTCATTTTCAATTCTTGGACTTACAACTTGCCCAGACCTCATATGGATTTGTTGCAATGGTGTAGGTGAGACAGGATAAATGGTAAATGTAGGAAAGTTGTGTAGGTCAACACTGTAAGTATACTGCACTACTTTATTATGGTTAGGGTGCGAGGTGGGTTGAACAGGAAGTTGTGTAGGGCATGGAGGAGCTTGATGAAAAGTTAAGTATGGAAAGTATAATTGATTGGTTTGTGTGGATGACCTTAATGGGAAAATATGATGTTGTTGAAAAGCTTGTGGAAAGTATGGAGGATTGGTGGTTGCCGCAACATGAGGGAAAGTAGACATGGATCATAAGATGGGCCATGCCAACCTTGTGGACAAGGTAGGTAGGAGTGAGATTGGGGTTGCCACAGTTGCCATGGTGTATGAGTATTCAATGATTTCTTGTGAGAGTAAGAAAATGGAGGGATAGAGTTTTGAATCATACATGTAGGCCATAGTTGTTGTGGTGAAATTGCTGCAACTCCTCGATCTCTTTGATATATTGCTTTTATCTTGGGTAAGGAGGGGCAACGATCCGTTGAATGAATCAAGTCACATATGCCACAAATTATGAGTCTATCCAAAGGAAAATCCATTGCAAGATGTTTCTTCTGGCACCGAGGACAAACTATTTCTTCAGGTTCCTCCCATTTCTTCTTATCCTTCAAAATATCCAATTGTGAATTTAATGAGTTAATGATATTAGCTTAAAAAATTTCAATCGAGTCACTGATTTCAGCTCCTATAACTTTAGTTTTTGCAGCAAATTTAAAAGACTGAGAAGAAGGCTCACTAGAATTCTTACCAGTCTTGAAGTTCCCTCTTGAATACCTTCTACATAACTCACAAATATCATCATATGGTAACTGAAATACATCACCTGTTCCCATCAAATTTAAGATTTCTAAATATTCATCATGGATTCCTTTGAGTAGGAGTATTTTCAAGGTCTCTTTTCCGAACTATTTTTGTTTGGATCTTTGAAGGTTGTATTGAAAGCGCTCCACATATTCCTCCAAACTCTCTTCTTCTCCTTGTGTCATTCCAAAGATATCATCATTGACCCTGCAATAATCTTGGTACCTTTGCAAGAATACATATTTCATGTCTTCCCAAGTTTGTATAGAATTCCCATTGAGGCTCATGAACCATCGGAGGGATGTTCCTTTTAGAGTAAGGGGAAAAACATTCAACTTTTGATCATTAGTGAAATAACCATAACCTCTACAAATTACTTCAAAATGAAATAAGAATGCATCAGGGTCTTCATTTTCCAAACCGTGAAAATTTAGTAGATTGGATGGGGGAATGCTTTTCATTTGTACCACTCCTTCAGGATCTCTGATGGGGAATTCAAAGGTAACGACTTCTGTCTTCTTCTTACCTACCATATTTTTGTTGGATTCTTCATGTGCTATCTCAAGGCTCCTTCTTCAAATGTTCCTGTCAACTTGTGAGTAGGATGGGTGGTGCTTACATCACCTCTAAGAGAAATGATAATATTTAGGATAAAAAACTAAAAAATAAATGCAAAGAAAGAAACAATCAAGAAACCTACATGCCTTGACCCTTCACCTCAGAGTCAAGAAAATGCAACTAAAAAAACAATGTCAGTTGGACTTGTGCACTCTTGATAACTTCCTTGGCAGCAACGCCAAAATGTTGGGCTCTAAATATGTCCTAAAATAAACCTCTATGCATCAGCCAAAGGTAGGCGTTGGCACAAAAATTTTATTTGTTGCCTACGTAGGTTCTTACCTTCTGTTTTCAATACCCAACCTCCAGAGATGCAACACCTATAAAGGAACAACAATCGTAAAGGGAATGATAGTTTCTTTGTTTAAATGAACAACAATGATACTCAAAGAAACAATAGTCGCGTGAAAGGAACGACATTTATTCCTTTCAAATGAACAACAACTACACTTAAAGGAACAACAGTCGCGTGAAAGGAACAACAACTACAACAACTATTCTTTTCAAATGAACAACAACTACACTCAAAGGAACAACAGTCGCACGGAAGGAACAATAGTTGTTCCTTTCAAATGAATAGAAACTACACTCAAAGGAACAACAGTTGCACGAAAAGAATGACAGTTGTTCCTTTCAAATGAACAACAACTACACTTAAAGGAATAGGATTCACGTGAAAGGAATAGAAGTTGTTCATTTCAAATGAACAACAACTACACTCAAAGGAACAACAATTGCTACGTTGGGCTGAACTAATGTTGAATTAATTGCATTGTAGTATTTTCCCAACTATTCAATTGTCAACCCAAGGAAGTCTTTTATTTCAAAGTTATCGTGCACAATATATGCAAGCATCAAATTCCAACTAACACTATTATCTATTTAATAAAATAAAACACATAACTTAAAATAAATCAAATCCACTCTTGCTGGAAAATACACTCAGCTGAAATAAAACCACATAAATTAAAGGAGTATTAACAAAATGAAGTAACAACAACATGAATTGAATCTTACTGTAAGAGCAATCTAATAAACAACACACAACTGTAAGCAGTGATCAACTAATCATAAACCAAGATAAATTAAGACAATTAAAATAAAAATACAAGTAAATGAATAAGACCAACACATACCAGATTGAGGGGGCCTTGCCTCACCTAGCATGCATGGCCAAAAGACTTACAAAATTAAGAGAAAGTTGCACATAATTGCAGATCCATTAGCTCCTTTGTATTATTGAAGAAAACTCAGAAATTACATAAGTTCAGCTCTTTCTTACAAATAAATTCTATATAATTTCATGAATGACTCTCTCCTGATTGAAGAGATCTTATTTATACAAATCAAATCCCCAAATCCCTGGGTTTCTTAAACAAATTACTAAGTTTAGAGAACTGACCACAACTGTAAATCTGGAAAGTACCCTTTTAAAGAACCGGTGATTTCTCTCAAACTGTAGCTCCAATTGGAAAACGACCCATGATGAACTCAATTGGGTCCATTATGAACAAAACCCATGTCTCGGATTTGTTATGTTCATCCTCATCTGCTAAAAATATTCCACACAAATTCGTCTCTCCTTATCTGCCACATTTTTAATTGAAAATGGTTAACCACGAGTTGGAACTCACATGTGTCATTTGGAGGTTGGAACCTTGACTGCTACAAATATTGCTACATAAAATCACTCATTAAACCATCATCATAAAAATCATGCATAATAGTTTTTAATTCATTAAAAATGAAGGAAGATTAAGCATTATTAACCACTAAAGCATAACAAGAATAATATGTCATTTTATGAGCCGTTGTAGCAAATGTATGGCAATTGGAATGATAAATGAATGATAATAGGATGGAGAAGGGATGGAATGGATGTCTATAGATGATGAGAATATGGACAAATATGTGACCCAACACTTCCCCCATTGGATGAGAAGGGACAATTGGAGTTAGTTCTGGAGGAGGTTTTGGAGTTCCAGGAGCGGAAACTGAGGAGCAGGGTCATCAGAGAGTGTTTGATCAGATGGAGAGGGCTTCCAGTAGAGGATGCTACATGGGAGAGCGAGAAGGTGTTGCAACACCTTGGACTAATATTGCTTGAGGACAAGCAATTTTGGGAAGGGAGGACTGTAATGTCCCTTTCCAAATAGGAGCTCCAGAGAGGAGGCTTAATGGTATAAACCACCTCGTTAGACTATAGCCAGGGACAAAGAGGGGTAAATAGGGTTAGTAGAGGTCACTCCATTCACAGGTGTTATATTCAGAAAGTGACATTGAGCTAAAAAGGGTTAAAAGTGCTTTGAAGTCATTATGAGCTAAAAATAGAAGTCAACAATGAATTAGGTTTCAATAGTGATTTAGGGTTTTGGAAGTCAACAGTGAATTAGGGTTTCAACATGATTTAGGGTTTTGGAAAGATATAAAGGAAGGGTCAGTGACATAATTCATCATTATGCAGATTATGACTTGTCATTGAGGAGAAGAGGCGCATCTCAGGATAGATAGTTCAGTGTATTCTAGAAGGAGGACACTAGTTGGTTGATTTCGGTGTTGAAAGACACACCCTAGTCACCGAGAAGATCATTCAGGTCTTCCATCATTCTTCATTGATTCTGCAGTGCTCCCATATTCTGGGTATTATCTTTTAGTTGTTTATTTGTATTCCAGCTAAGATCCTTTTGTCTTTGAGTGTTGTTATTTTATTCATTCGCAGTTGCTTATTTGTATTCTGGCTAAGATCCTTTGTCCGTTGATCTAGTCGAGTATTGTCAGTTTATTTAGTCGCATTCGGCCATTTTGTAATCCATAGAGATATCATAATACAAACTTTGCAGTCCTTTGTCATGTTTATTATTTGTATGATCATTTATATGTTGTAAACCTTCGATCCTACACACACATTAGCAGCGTTTCCTAGACTAGCCAAGTCAGGAACATTACAGCCGACGGGTTTACCTAGTCATACCACAGGCTGGTACCCGCTGCCAGTAGACCTGTTCATTATCTCGGCAGGTTAGCCTCTTACACCCTCAGAGACTGGCCCTCCATCTTTTAAGATTTAGTATAAGATTTCTTTATGCAAGAAGATGGGGGGGACAACTCTGAAAACAACTTTATCTTTCTTTTTTTCAATTGGGATGGTAATTATGTTAGAGGATGACTTTCCTTTATATTATTAGTGATTTTCCCAATGTAAGGGGTACTTAAGAGGACGTGGCCTATCTAAATATATGATATGATCAAGCTATTTAGTGTGTAGTGGATGGTACCATTGAGAAAGAACATAAAGATATCTTTAGGCTCAACTCACTTTCTTCTTTTGTAATTATTGTGATGTTTCCATGACTAACTGCTAATTAGACCTCCTTGTTACTCTTTAATAAAGACACTTGACTCACTTACTTAGGTTTCTTGGAAAAACTGTACGAGAGACCTCTAGTCTTGATAGTTATGGTATCACTTCCTTATACAGTGGTGAAGAGTTTCAAGAGAAACTGCTTTAGAATGCCTTAAAAAATGAGAATTTTTGCAAAAATATGGCTAATTACAATAAGTCAATATTCATTTGATGCTTTAGTAGAAACAAAATTCAAGTGTAACAATTTTTGAAGAAAGATCCTTGAAACTGTGTACTCATAGTGAAATAAATACTTACAAAAATATCTAGAATTGCCTTTTTATTGACAAAATTCAAAAACTATTTACATATATACAGTAGGAAATTTTAAAAAAAATTTCAAGAACAAGGGGGGACTTCCCCATCTACTAAGGCCAATTCCTTGTCAGTTGACATGACCTATAGAAAATCCTCTTTGGAAATGGGTTTATGATAAAATTTAAGTCGTTGTCGATTTACTACAAAGGAGACTTGTCCATAGTCAATTGTTTTAATTTTTACAGCTCCATTTTCATATATAGTGTCTAACTCGTAAGGGCCCAACCACTGGGTGGTGAGTTTCCTTTGAAGGTTTTTAATCGGGAATCAATCAACAGTGCCCAATCACCAGGTTGGAAGTGCTTCTTCTTAATAAACTTATCATGCCACTTGCTCCTTTGGTTTTGGAATAATATCGTCTGTTGGATGGCATATTGCCTGATTTCATCCAACTCATTCAATTGTATGGCTTGTTGCTTCTGATCCTCATCTAAGTTCAATCCCAATTCTACGGCAATACAGAAGGTCCTTACTTGGAATTCTATAGGTAGAAGCACTTGTTTCCTGTACACTAGCTCATAAGGGGTATTCCCAATGGTATTTCTCCAGGTGGTCTAGTATGCCCACAAAGCCTCTGGGAGCCTATCGACCCAATCCTGGTGATGTAATTGAAAATTCTTGGTCAAGATGGCTTCTAGAACTTTGTTTGTGGATTCTGCCTGACCATTGGCTTGCGGGTGGTATGGAGAAGATTTACGGTGTTTAATCCCATATTTCTCTGTTAGCTCTCTCATCATCTTGGAAGTGAATTGAGTGCCTTGGTCGGTAATAATTTCATGAGGGACACCAAAGTGGGTAAATATGTCTTCATAGATAAATTCGACAACAAAATTCTCTGTAGCCCTGAATAGGGATTTTTACTCTACCCATTTGGTGGCATAGTCCATACAAACCAAAATATAGTTCTTCCTACGGAACATGGGTGAAATTGGTCCTACAAAGTCGAGGGCCCATTTTTCTAAGGGTTCTATCATAACTTGGGAACACAAAGGCATTTCATCAGCTAACATAGGCCTTCCTATCCTTTGGAAACTATCACAACTTCTCACATACTTGGAAACATCTTTGAAAATGATAGGCAAATAGTAACCCGAATGTAACACCTTATATGATGCACGTTTGTTAGAAAGATGGCCACCGCATGGTCCATCATGATAACTTTGTAGTTTTTCAAGTACCTCACCCACTTGGACACATCTACGAATAATCAAATCAGGACCTGTGCAAAAAAGGTCATGTCCAACCCAAGAGTAATTAGCACTCTGTGTAATAATTTTCCTCTTTTCATGAGGTGACAAATGAGACGATAACTTCCTAGTGGCCAGATAGTTTACCATATTTGCAAACCATGGGGTTTGACAGAAAGGCCAAAAAGGTGCTCGTCTGGGAAACTATCATCTACAGGGATATCATCATCCTCATTTTTTATTCAGGAAAGAAAATCAACTACTACATTATCCTTTCTAGGTCGATCAAGCATAATGATATTAAATTCTTGCAATAATAAGAGCCACCTAGTCACTCAACCATTAGTTATGGGTTTTTTCATGAGAAATCTAATGGTGAAATGATCGGTATATACAAATAATTTATAGCTTGTAATGTAATGACGAAACTTGTTAATAGCATGAACAACTTCCAAGAATTCTTTCTCGGTGACTGTGTAGTTCAACTCGGCAGGGGACAAGTTATTTCTCACAAAATAAATGACATAGGACTTCTAGTCCTCTTTCTGTCCTAATACCCCTCCTATTGCGGTGTTGGAGGCATCAGTTGATATATGAAGTGGGAGAGAGTCCAATTAGGCCCTCTAAGAACTGGTGCCACAGACAACTTAGCTTTCAGGGTTTCAAATCTAGTTTGACACTCCTCAGTCCAAACAAAATCAACATCTTTTATTAATAATCCAAATATAGGTGCAACAATCTTTGTAAACTTTTCAATAAAATGTCAGTAATATTCAGCATGTCCAAGAAATATTCTCACCTCTTTCTGAGTCTCGGGGGGTGGAAGTCTGAAGATGACCTCAATCTTTGCAGGATCAACTTTATGCCTTCAGATGAAACATGATGTCCTAGAACCACTCCTTCAATTAACGACATTTTGCATTTTTCATGACTTAGAGATAGGTTCATTTCCTGGCATCTGATGAGGACTTTTTCTAAGTTTTCTAAGGCTTCCTTGTAAGTGTTAACATACACTGTGAAGTCATCCATGTAGACCTCCATACAATCATGAATAAGATCGACAAATATCCCTAATACTGCTCGTTGAAATGTGGCAGGAGCATTACACAATCCAAATGGTAAGACCCTATAGGCTAGGTTCCCCAAGGAAAAGTAGAGGTAGTCTTGTCCTAGTCCTCAGGTGCTATAAGAATCTGTTTGTACCCATTGTACCCATCTAGAAAGGAAAATAGTTCTTTCCAGACAAGGTATATAGAACTTGGTCAATGAAAGGAAGAGGAAAGTAGTCTTTCAGAGTGGATTTGTTGAGTTCCCGAAAATCAACAAAAATTCTCCATTTCCCAATCACTTTATTTGGAACTACTACAAGCGGGGATACCCACTTACTATCGGAGATGAGATAAATGAATCCGACATTTAACATCTTTTTTGATCTCCTCCTTGACTATATCTTTAAGTGTTTGGTCCATCCTTCTCTGGGGTAGCCTAATAGGTGTTACTTCCCCATGTATATGTGATGGATGCATGTGTT
This sequence comes from Picea abies, assembly GCA_900067695.1. Lineage (NCBI taxonomy): Eukaryota > Viridiplantae > Streptophyta > Pinopsida > Pinales > Pinaceae > Picea > Picea abies. The sequence continues at coordinate 13,167 of CBVK0100485060.1, forward strand.
AGGGTGTATACCCTTCATGTCAGTGCATTCCTAGGAAAATGCTCCTGATTTTTCTTCAAGGATATCTACTAACTGTTTCTGTTGGTTTGCATCTAGCCTGGAGTTTATATGTAAAAATTTCCTTGGACTAATCTTGTAGGGCATAGTATAAGACATGGTAGACTCATCTATCTCAAAAATAAAAGATGTCGAAGACAAAATGGATGGGTCTAATTGTTCTTGAAATTATTCCCCAAACATGTACTCAAATTGGGGAAAATACTGTGGAAAATCCACACATGTGATAGCAAAAATAAATTGGTTTGGCACATTTTCTGTTGTGTGCTCCTAAAGTGCCCATGCATGGTCACTTGGCAATACGGTTTCTTCCCAGTCCTTGTTCTCATATGAACATTCAAGCCACCATATATTCTCCATAATAGGTTGAGCTGGAGGATAAATGGTGAGCTTCTGGATAGAGAGACCATTTGAGATGGTCATTTCCCCTTCTCTACAACCAATAAATTCATTGGCTATGGCTAGCCAAGGTCTTCCCAAAATGACGGGATGGCCTTTGGCGAGATCCTTTGAGTGAATGACAAGAAAATTTACTGGGTAATCCCACAGGGCTAAAGTAACCATGATATCATCTAAAATTCCTTCAGGTATAACCCTAGTCTTATCTGCTAATTCCAAAGTGGTTGGGGTAGGACAAAGAAGAGGTTGTAACTGTAATTGTTCCAAGGTAGTGGCGGTCATAACATTGATGGTTTCCCCTAGGTCTATGAGAGTGTTTCCAATGGAGACCTCATTAATGGTTATGGTCACTACGGGGTTTCCTGGATTCCCATATTTTTCTAACTTTGGCTGCTCTGATATGTATTTAGAAAGATCTCCTATCAAGTGTACTGTAGGAGGATCCTTCTGCTTCCTACCTAGCTTCTTGATACACAATTATTTGACTACTTTACTGTATATTGGAATGTATTTAATGTCTTGAAGCAGGGGGATATTGACACAAATATTCTTCAATTCATTCAAAATGTCAAATTCTGGTCGGGTGGTAGGTTTCTCAATTACCAATCGGTCTGGATAAGGAGGGACCTTCATAATTTGTGAAGGTTCATTTTGGGGAAGCTTGGGTTCTTGATTCTTTAGAATAATAACATCTTCCCACCTAGTGTCATCGATGGGTTGTTTGGTGGTTTCTTCTTCTTCTTCTTCCTAGATGACTACTGATGGTCTCTGCCTCTCTAGAACATTTCCCGATCTTAGTTGAATTTCCTGTAATGGAACATGAGTAATAACATATGTCGGAAAGGCCTGCATCTCACCATTGTGAAGAGGTTGAGGGGGCTTATTATTGGGATTCGACACTGGTTGTGCCGGTAATAGTGTTGGTCTCGGGGAGCTTTCATTTTGATATTGTAGCAGTTTTTGTTGTGGAATAGGAGGTAAAGGTGGTGGAACAAAACCTAGAAGAAGCCGTGGAGTGTTCAGTGGGAACTGAGGATAATGTTGGTTGGACATAGGGATATGTGGAGCTTGAGGGTTTCCTTGGTTATATCCTCCTCTCCATCCTTGAAACCAAGGATGTTGGTACCGAGTAGACCATTTTTTCCAATCTGGTGAGTTCCACTGTTGTTGTTGTTGATAATAGGGTGGAGCTTGATATTGTAGATCCATGTATGTGGGTTGGTTCCTAGGCTGCCATGGCCTCCTAGGTGCATAAGAATACTCCCCAGGATCTCCACTCTTATAGATGGCTAATAAATCGGGAAATGATGGACATTTTTCAGTCACATGGTCTTTTGTATAGAAGCCACAAACTAAAATGTTATCTAATGGGCATTCCCTTGAGGAATGCTTCCTCCTGCATCTTGGGAAATATATGCTCATTGCTACATTTTGCTCCTCTTGTTTCTTTTTTATTTTTAGGGTGTCCAATTGGAAAACTATTGTGCTTAAGATATCTATTTTGAAGTTTTCCAAAAGGTTCCCTATCTCTGCTCTTGTAATACTACCTAAACTAACTTGTTTTAAGCTTCTATTGTAAGGGTCCCGAACATTCTTTCCTGTTTTGGCTCTACTCCTTGAGTAATTTTTACACATTTCACATATTTCGGAAAATGGTTTATGGGAGATGTCACCTGATGCCATCAGGTTAAGCATCTCTAGATATTCTTTTGAAATTCCCTTAAGGAAAAGATCCCTAATTGCATCCTCTATGAGGTCATGGTATTTTGACTTCTGGGAGATATAACCAAATCTTTCCATATAATCTTCGAGGGTCTCGTCTTCTAACTGTTGTATTTTAAATATGTCATTATGAGATTCTTTGGTCTTGTAGTAGTCTTGGTACTTCTTAAGAAATATGTCTTTCATGGCTTCCCAAGACCTAATACTGGATTCTCCCAACCCCATGAACCATCTTAGTGCAGAGTCTTTGAGGGTGGTAGGAAATAGTTTTAGTTTTTGGGCATCTTGTACGTAGTTGTAGCTCCTACACAAGATGTCAAATTCAAATAGGAAGGTGTCTAGATCTTCACTGTTTTTACCATAAAAGGTAGGTAGTGCTGAGAGAGGAATATTCTTCATGTTGACATTTGGAGTGGTGTCCAAAATTGGAAACTTGAAGGTAGTTTCAGTTTGGTTTCCAGTTTCTTCTTCCTCCCCATGTATTACATTGTTATGGTCCTCCTGATCATCCATATTGGCTTGGTTTCTAAAAAGAGAGTACCTAAGTGGTTTTATCTTTGAAGAGAACAAGGTTTCCTTTTGATGGAAAGGTCTTCCTATGGATTGGATGTCTAGGACTCTACTCAAGCCGGTTGAAACTATTGGTGCCAAATTTTCCGTGTCAGTTTGAGAGATAATTACATTGGATGAACTACCAAACAAAAGATTCACCTATTCAGGGTCTATGATGTCTTCAAAATTAGGATCTCCCGGTGGTGGTGTAAAAGAAAAGTTTGTATTGTTTAGTTCGGTTTGAGTGGTCTTGCCTCCTGTCCTGATAAGATTGGTGCTTCAATTTCTTGTTCTATAGTGCTCCCTGTGTTAGTCTCTTTAGAGACTATTTTAGCTCTTTGAGTTGAGCTAGCTCATGTTTTTCGGTATCGGTCTGTGGATTTTATAAGTGGAACATCCCTTCCCCCAAAAATTTTGGAAGGAACCTTGGTTGAAAGGTCTGATTTAGATTTAACGTATCTACCTTTTGGATCTCTAGGTCTATTCATGAAAGAAAGAAAAAACAAAAGAAAAAACTACCATTTGGTTTCTAGGTCTATTCATGAAAGTAAACAGAAACAAAAAGAAAAACTACCATTGGGTTTGGGGGAGACTGCAATAACAGATGCGCAGGTTCTTACCTCTCGTCTTAAAGTTCCCCCGCCACCAATCTAATGCTAAGGTCTCAGAATGATCTATTTCCTAACTACTTCTTACCTTAAGACAACTCCCCAACAATGGTGCCAAAAATGATGGGTGTTCTATATGCACTAAAAACACACTAAAAACCCTCAATTAAATTGTCAACTCGGGGTAAGTAAACTTAGAGTTGTAGTAAAATATATGCCAAAGGTAGAAGGGCTGGTAGTAATATAGTCTAACTAAGGAAGTGGCTATTTAAGGGCTAATCTATTCAAGTAACACTATCTAATGAGAAAACCCTACTAAGCAACTTAAACTATGTAACCTAAGTACTTTTGGACCAAGGATCGATGGATATTTCTATGAAAACAAGTAAAAACCCCACTTGAAGCAAACTAGTTCATAACAATAAGCAAAAGCAACTATTAAGCATAACAATAAGCAAATAACAAAAGCAAACTACTTTACCTTGCCTACCTAAATTCAATGAGCAACTACCCTATGAAAGAAAGTAAATAAACAATAAACTATACTATCAAAGCAATAATAGACAAGTAAGCAAGTAACCTATTAAAGAAAGTAAACAACTAACTACCCTAAGATAACTTCTACTGCAAGTAAAATAATTAAGACTTCTCATTGAACAACTATCTAACCTAAGAGGCAAGTGAACTATATTCTTAATTCAAACTTCAAAAATATAAAAGGAAATCTATTTAATTGAAAGCAAGAAGGACTAACAACTAACCTTTAATCTATGATAAGAAACCTACTCTTTAACCTATCAAAGCAAAAGACTATCTACCCTACAACAACAATAAAACTATCTACGAAAGCAAGAAACTATATCTTATGATCTACAAAAGAAAAAAACTATCTTTTAACCTATGAAAACTCAAATATAGTGTTTGTGGTTGTGTGAATGTCTCCGGTGTCGTATAATATGTCGATGGAACTTGACAACAAAGGATAATTCGAGCGGTATAAGCTCTACACTAATCGCAATAGCAAAGTGAAAGGTATGGATTAAACAATCCAATGAGAATTTAGCCATTACAGAAACAATGTTAATTACCCTACATATTCATGGAATTATTAACCATCAACAATATATCGAGATTATAATTGTACTTCTATGCTATGTAAGAAAATTTCATAAGTAAATTCAATCATTAGCTAAGAAATATAATTGCAATCTAATTCTAGGAAAGAAAGTACATAAAATGAAACTATGCTATATCTATTTTAACAATTCAAAGTGCAAGAAAGAAAGTGCTTAAAAGCAAGAATTAAAGCATGACGTATAAAAAGTAAACTAACAAATACATTAGCTAACAACTAGTTAAGCAAGATCTATATAAAAATGGAATAATCAATCTATAATTAAAAACTGAAATTAATCCTATCCATCCATCAAATCCTTGTTAAAGAAGACATGCAATAAAACTTTGTTCTATTCTATTTCAAACTCTGTTTTAAATTTAATTCTAAAAGCATAAATAAGACACAATATGATATCTAATTGCACATGGGGTTAGTCTATGAATTTGCAAATTTGTTCCTAACTACAAGATCAACACATACTAATACAAGCCTTCATACTAACCTACAAAAGAGAGTTAAAATGATTAAAATACAACAACAAATTAATTAACAAAGGAAAAATAACAATGCATGTACATGAAATAAAAAAGAGACATCTAAACTATAAAATGCATAAATAACCTAAAGAACAATTACCAGACTACTGGTGGGCCCCCCCAACAAGTCGTGGTCACTTCTCAAAGGCACACCATGAAATCAACAATTCAATTTCATCATTAAAACTCAAAAATGCAGTATTATATAATTATGGCAATGAAAAATGGCAAAACAAAGTAAAATCGTGTTTGTCTTTAATGCAGTAGTTTTTCTACTGCTTAACTTCTATTTGACCACCATAGCGGTTTTTATAAGATTTAAATACCAAGTGGTCGACCAATGGAGGGTCGAACCACTACTAAAAACGACAAATTACGTTAATGGTGCCCTAATTTACGAAATAGAGCGAGCCAATAATCGCCCTACTCAATAACCTAAACTGAGTTTTCAAGAGTTTAATAGCTGGAGGGGGCAAGCATGAGAAAAACCTATGTTCCTGATTCGCCCACCACTGGCTGCCAGTACTATAAATTCCAAATCTCCCACCGTTTTTGTGCAAGACGCAGTGCTGGACGAAGTGCCGGACCGGGTACCGGATTGAATACTGGAAGGAGTACCAGAAGCAGAAACATGATGTGTTTTTGCCTTGTAACACCAAAAAACGTGAATTAGATCCTTGGAAACATAAAAACGTGATCAATTATACTCAATATCAACATTAAACATGAATCATACATACCTGGGGTAGATCATACCATTTTAGCACAAAATTCTTCAAAAAGCTTCTCCAAAA
>CBVK0100485061.1:0-18951 GCA_900067695.1 Picea abies
CTCTTCCGATCTCACCTGCTTTGCTTGAACTCTCCTAAAGCTTGAGGAAAGGCTAAAGGGTTGGGACAAAATGGATTCGGCAATTGGGCAACATTTCTTTGCTATGATTTTTTCCTCCTTTTGAATAGTACCCCTACCCCTTCTTTTATAGGCTAGAAGGAGCTAGGGTTTGAATAGTACCCCTACCCCTTCTTTTATAGGCTAGAAGGAGCTAGGGTTTTAGACGAACTCTCGGCCATACATGGCTGGGAGTTCCAGTTAACTACCTCAAATATTTTCTTCCCGGCAGAAACTTTCCTTATTTTTTGCTTTGTTAGGTAAACACTGGCTGTAGTGGGCCAGCCCGCGTTCCAACGCGTGCAGTATAAGGCCTGCCAGCGTTCCAACGCGCCCAGTAGTGGGTTAGGGTGCGGGTTACTTGATTTGAGAGGTTTTTGAAGAGTTTGTTCAACATGGATTTGGCAATGAAGGGAAATGAGTTGGCCTGATGCCAGGTAAGCATGGATAGTGCAATTTAGGGTTATAACAAAGGGATGTTAGTAAATATATAATCAAAGTCATTGATCTAATTATTGTAAATAGTGGAAGAAGGTAAACCCACATGGGCAATATGAGAATATGAATAAGGTCAAGGATGCTATATGAGGATATGAACAAGGCTAAGGATGTTATTTTTGTAAGATATGGAGGAAATGAATAGTAATGTTGATTATGAGATTATTGATTATCGAGGGAAACTTCAACTACATAAGCATTTGCATACAATGTAATACTATCTTATCCTAGTTTTTGTAATGTTGAAGAATAATGATGTTTATGAGAAGATTGATTATAGGTGGTAGTGCAAACTATATAGGTCTTCACAAGAAACCAAGTGTTATCTTAGCCTAGTTTTTTTTATGACAAGCTTTTTTTTTTCCACAGAAAAAATATCGTAATTTTATTTCAATTAAACAAAATTACATTTCTCAGATTGCTTTGCTAACGTTTCACATATGAGCCTTAAGCTTCAAAGTTTCTTATAAAAATAGTATTGATATCCATCACCTTTTACATAAATATACCATTAAATCTCAACATAAACCCCTAAACTTCAACTACATGATATCAGCTCTAAAAACAAAAAATAAAGAGTTATATAGGTCCCATTACTGGAGAAAACCCCAGTTACATACAAGCCCAACTAAAAGAAATGTTATAAACATAAACAAAAAGTTACTGATCATAAATGACTTTTGTAGACTCATCCATAATGTTTTTAGATATCATGAAATGGAGGATGGTAATACTCAGAGACTAGACCCTCTCTTTTTTATTGGATGTACCACCATCTGTAAATCCTTTGAATAGTATCTTTAGAAATAACATCAACATCTATATTCCTTTCCCTGAACATACGATAGAAATAGATAAAGTAAAACATCATAACACATGTGCCTTGAACCTCTTCCAACAATGGTTGCAAAATAACGTTTATACTTGTATCCGAGGCACCCCTTTCTCACTGGCCAATAAAATAAGTAATTTTGATGTCATAAGCTCTATGAAATTATTTTTTCCATTGCCTAGGATAGCCCCGAACTTTAGAGAATAAGAATCATTTAAGAAAAGAACAACCACTACCCTAGATACTTGAGGGTCACCCTATGTAGCTCCATCAAAGAGATCCTATTCTTTATCCCTATTCACCACCTCTACCACAATTTGCCTAAGTGATGAAGACTGATACCGGGGGTCCTTCAAATCAAGTTGGTTGAGATCTTGATCCTTGGACTTGTGGGTTATGGGCCCACAAAATGGACTGATCACGTCCATAGCAATAATAAAACTCAACAATACTCTTTTGAATGCACCCTGGATCACATCTCCGAGTCTATTTTTTGTATCAAGAGCCATGAAGTTCATAGGAACTTCATGCTCCTCGAGCACCTGTCTCAATATTATCCCCCTTCCAATTCCTTGTCACATTCTACCAAAATACAACCCCCCTCGATAATAATCGCACCCTCGGAAAGTCGTTTGGCACTAAACCTTTATCAATCAACCCTTTAATATCTTGACGCTAGCTCCATAAAACCTTGGTTGGAAACCAAGTACCTACCGAAGTTTGGACCACTGGGTCCCTGCAATGGTCACAAAATTCGTTAATTGAGAAGCCGATTCGATAGATTGAACTATCGAAATTGTCAGGCCACAGGACCATCGGGGCCTTGACACTTAATATCATTCCACACTCTTCGACCTCCGATTCGATTCCCTGACGATCGAGAGATAAGGAAATATGGCTCTCAGAACCACTTTGCACTTGATACAATAACACATTGGACCGGTATTACGATATGCAGTTAGACCAAGATGTCGGGGTTTCGACATACCGAGGTGTTAGGTACCAGGTGTTTGGCCTAAATCCATGCCAATTCAGTAATTGGTTATGATTCGATTATACCAGACTGTCGGACATCAGAAACATTGAATCTCTTGGCCATTAGGCCTCATCTGATAACACTTCTCAATAAATAATTCTTGGTCCAATATACACACGATGACTGTTGATCCTCCATGCCGACGAATGACCAAATCTCTTCTATCCACGATTTCACTTCCACTTTAGATCATGACTTAAACATGGATTATAAAACTAGGATTAAACACATAATGATAGAACATAGGGATACACCAATAATACAAAATTTCCATTCATTGAGCTCGAATTACACATTAATGCCTCTATGGGCCAGGCCTCCCTCTTGGATTGGTTTACATTGTACGAGGCCCTCTTTTCACAACACCCACAGGATTACATTTAAAGAGAACAATATAAGGATTGGATAATCTCAAATATGATCTATTCTCGACCTACCCCTAAGATCGCTCAAAACAATGATATCACAACAAACCCTATCATTCTACACACTTTTTAAGGAAGTCCCGTCCTCTCAGCCATGTTGTGCCTTCTAGAAGGTTCAATATTCAAATTTGATTTGGGGGGATTTTTCTCCTGCATCAAACTCCTAGTGTAGAAAAATTTCATCATCTCCTGATCATGTGTTTTCATTGTTGCTTCCATATTCACTCTAGTCTTACTTTTTCTTCATGCATCATTCCATCTAATTTTGAGCTTCTCCTCATGCTCAATAGTGAGATGTAACCAAGCCTCTACAGTAACAAGTCTGTTTCACCCTGCTACACAATACCTCACTAAGATTCTCTCTTGATATTAGTCTTTTGGTATTCTCTTGGTTCTCTCCTTTGGAACCTTCTGAGCACTCCTTGCTCTAGGCTTTTGCATCTACCCACTCACACATAGAGAAAATATTTCCTTGCACTCTAATACCACTTGATGAAGATCGATACTGGGGGTCCTTCAAATCAAGTTTGATAAGATCTTGGTCCTCAAACCTGTGGGTTATGGGCCCACAAAATGGACTGATCATGTCCATAGCAATAATAAAATCAACAATCCTCTTTCGAATGCACCTTGGATCACATTTTGGAGTCTATTTCTCGTATCAAGAGCCATGAAGTTCATAAGAACTTCATGCTCCTCAAGAACATGTCTTCATCTCGTCCCCCTTCCATTTCCTTGTCACGTTATACCAAAATGAAATCCCCTTTGATAATACTCGCACCCTCAGAAACGCGTTTGGCACTAAACCTTCATGAATTGACCCTTTAATATCTCGATGCTATCTCCATAAAACCTTAGCTGGAAACCAAGTGCCTACCAGAGTTCTGATTCGGATTTTATGAGAAGAATGAAATGAATACAGATTATTAACAGGTGCTTAACACAAAATAACAGAGATATAGTAAAACCGGTTTTCTATTCAATAACGAAATAAGATGAAACTGTAAAATACAACAGAAACAAGCTTGCTGGAATGCTGGTGGCTTATCTATGAGAAGAGATGTGACGGATGCGCGCATTCACAAGAAGAAGATTAAAATGAGGCCATGAAGGAATTTTTGCAATAAAAAAGAATGCCCAAAACCCTAGGCATAAAAAAACCTAACCCTAGGAGATGAAGCACCAAAAGTCACGTGGGCCCTGTTTGGCTAAGTTAGTACATCAACTTCCCAAGGTCGTAACTTTTGCATACGATCTCCGTTTTAGGTATGTGATATCCCCTTGGAAAGGTATCGTCAAGGAGATTAATTTTGGGGGCTCAATCATGCCTTATATTATCATTGAGGATCTCGATCCCGAAAAACCTTCATTTAGGCCCTCAAAATGGCCCTGGAAGTTAAAACTGCTAAAAATAGTAAATTGCCAAAATTGTCAGAAAACTATTTTGAGACAGTTGGAAAAGGTGGGTGGCCACCGATATCCATATGGATCAATCCTCCCTCATTAGGAAGCAATGGTCTCCATTTCGTTGAGGTCCCCCATCAGATGAGGATATTTCTGCTGAATTTGGCCCCGGGTGAGCCACTTGCCTTGGTGCAGGAGCTGCCCTACTTTGACGACTCGATACAACTGGATCCTTTGTTGTTGAGTGCCCTTGATCCGTGTGTCCACAATCTGATCATTGGATGCCTATTGTATGCAGTTAGGGTTGATCTCTATTGGTGTCAGTTGTTCTGCTACTTCTGAGGTGTCCAATAATGGTGGGAAATAAGGGCGAAGGAGATCCACGTTGAACAATGGGTGCAAGCCAAGGAAGGGAAGAATGTTGAGCTCAAAAGAATTATCCCCCATGGCCTTGCTGATAGTGTATGGCCCATAATAGAGTGGGTGAAGCTTCCGATGGGGTCCTGTAAGGCATTCTTTTTGCAAGTGCAACCAAACTTTGTCACCCACCTGAAACTTATGTGGCACCCGATGTTGATCATGGCGTTGTTTGTACATGTCATTGGACTTCTGTAGGATATCCTGAACCTGTTGGCAGATGTGCTGGATCTGCTTAATGAACTGAGTGGATTTTTCAGCTTTAGTTGGAGTAGGAGATGAGTTAGTCGAGGTGGCCGGAAGGGGAAGTGCAACATCTATGTGACCCATTGGTTGGAATCCCAACCCCACCTGAAAGGGGATGTGTCCAGTTGATCTATGCAGGGATCGGTTGTAGCTATGTTGGACATAGGGAAGGCTCTCATCCCATGTGTGAGGGTGCTTTCAATTATACATGCGAAGGATATGCATAATCATTCGATTTAAAACATTGGTTTTGCCATCTGTCTGGGGGTGGAAGGCCGTGGATTTGGTGAGCTTGGTATCCAGCAGTGACCAGAATCGACCAGAATGTGCTGAGAAATTGACTATCCCGATCTGAGACAATGGTTTGTGGAATTCCAAAATGTACCCAGACATATTCAAAGAAGAGCTTGGCAGTGGCCTCTGCTGTGATGCTCTTCTTGCAGGCAACCATAATCACTATCTTAGAAAAGCGATCAACAACTAAAAAACACAGTCATTTCCCCGCTTGGTGGATGGGAGGCTCGACATGTAGTCCATTGAGATGGATTCCCATGGCCTATCAGGAGTAGGAAGAGGGGTGTACATGCCCTGTTTCTTAGTGGCCAGTTTGGCAATAGCGCAGGCAATGCAGGACCTGATATACTTGATGACCTCCTGTCGAAGTTTCGACCAATAGAAATGTTTCTGTAGCATCGCCACTGTCTTTTCAATGTCGAAGTGTCCTACCACCCGACTGTAGTGGGCTTCCTAGATCAACTTTTCTCGCTCACTTGATGGAACAAAGATATGGCCCAGACAACACAACAACCCATCCTGAAGATGGAAATTATCGACAACTGCATTTGCACCCAACATTTGGTAGGTGGTGGCGAAGTTAGGGTCTGTCTCATAGAGTTGGGGCCATCCATGTGTCTCATGGCCACAAGAGTCTAGCATCGTGGTGAGTGCCGTGACTGGAGGTCTGCTGAGGCAATCAATGACGTGATTGGTGCTTCCTATTTTATACTTGATGTTGAGGTGGAATTGCTACAAGTATGTGGACCAATTTTGATGGTGATCATTCTGCAATTTTCCCTGTGTCTGCATGAACTGTAGTGGCTTATGATCAGTGTGGATGACTGTCTCCTTCCCAAGAATGTAATGTCTCCACTAGCGGTAGGCTTGTACAATGGAGTACATTTCTTTGTCGTAAGTAGGGTACTTACGGACAGTATCTGACAGTGTCTCACTATGATAGGCCATAGGGTGGCCGTGTTGAGTGAGAACGATGCCCACAACATAGTCTGAAGCATCCGTTTCGATTTCAAAGGAATGATGAAGGTCTGGTAGTGAAAGTACTGGGGCTGAGCACAAGCGCTGCTTCAAATCATCGAACACTTGTTGTTGGGACGAACCCCACACAAATTTAACGTTACCACCACCCCTGTTTATTTGGCTGAGGGCCCATGCAATATGGGAGAATCCCAACATGAACCTGCGGTAGAAATTGGCAAGGCCCAAGAAGCTCTCAAGCTCAGTGAGTGTTGTTGGGGCTGGCCAGTCACAGATGACTTGGATCTTGGATGGATCCACATGTACGCCATGCTGATCAATGATGTAGCCCAAGTAATCGACCCTATCCATGCTGAAGGAGCATTTTTCCAAGTTGGCGTATAGCTTGTGCTACCGAAGGGTGTGTAGAACCTGCTGAATATGCTGCAAGTGTTCGACACAAGTCTTACTGTAAATTAGAATGTCATCCAGATACACCAGTACAAAAATATTGGTGAATGGTCATGGGATATCATCCATCATCCTCATGAAAGTGGCTGGAGCATTTGTCAAACCAAAAGGCATGACCAACCATTAAAAAAGGCCTTCCTTTGACTTGAAGGTGGTCTTCCATACATTTGTCTGTTCTATCGAGACCTGGTGGTAGCCAGACTTCATATCAATCTTACTGAAGTATTTGTCCCCCGTGAGTTGATCAAGGAGGTCATCGATTTAGGGAATCAGGTACCAGTTTCTGACTGTAATTTTATTCAGAGCCCAATAATCAATACAGAGTTTCCATGTTCCATATTTCTTCTGTACAAGCATGATTGGGCTCCTGCAAGGTGATGAGATGGGACGTATGTGACCCTTGTGGAGAAGTTATTGGATCTGTCGCTTGCTCTCCTCATTCTCTAACAAAGAGCGACGACAGACTGGCCCATTGGGTAGCAATGCACCGGGGGTCAGATCGATGGGGTGCTTGACTTGGCAGTGCAGAGGTACCCATGTAGGTGAGGAGAAGATATCTGAGTATTCTTCCATGACCTTATCTACTTGCTTTTGCTATGTGGAGAGGTCGTCCACAGAGACCCTGGATGTGGCCGTGATCTTTTGCTTATTCTGAGAGCTAATCACAAAGAATACAAACTTTCTCATCTGAGAGATGACCTTCCTGCATTACTTAGCATAGATCAAGGAAATAACACTAGGTGGGACTGCCTTGGGTATCCTGTACAATTTCCTGTTCAAAGTAATAATAACACTATGAGGCCTAGATTCATATATAGCATGACGTTTCCATAAATAAGGTTGGACCAAAAGAACATCACAAACTTCGAGAGGAGAAACATCACATAATACCTCGTCTTTGAAGGGCTTGATGCCGTATGATAGTTGGCACTGTTGGTTGACATTGAGATCGCTTCCTTGGCGGAGCCATCCAATGGTGTAGGGTTGTGGGTGCGACATTGTTGGCCGAGAGAGCCGCTTGATGACCTCTGCTGAGATGAGGTTCTTCTAGCTACCGCTATCAATGATGAAGTGCAACGGGGTGCCTTTTACCCACATCTGTGAATGGAAGAGGCACTCTCCTTCTTCTGGCTCATTTGGTTCACCAGGATGGAGCTTGGTGGTAGCAACGGTGGCACTGGGTTCTACATCAATGATCCATCTTCCCCTTTCTTGTTCTAGCTCAGAGTCAAAATCCACATCTGATTCAGAGGCTTTCACTTTGGCCACCAACGACTGCTTTGAGTGGTAGTCAACAGTGTTATGCCAAGGGCTCTTATGGAAGTCACACCACTTCCCAGTATCTTTCTTTGTCTTTCTGGTGTCCTTCTTTTCTTGTGGCTTGGACTAGTTGTCCTGATACTGTCCATCTTTTCTCTATCCTTTGTTTTGTGGGTTGGGGCTTCCATTTCCCAGCTTTTGTTGTGAGGGGTTCCCAGGCCCAAATTTCCATGTCTTTTGTTTGAGCTTCTGCTCGATTTTGACGACCTATCAGTAGGCCGTGCTCAAGGATGAGATGTCCAAAAATCCCATTTTGGTTTGGATGTATCTATGTAGAGCACCATGATACTTGAGCACCAGATGTCGCTCCAAATATTTGATACCTATCTTGGTGCGCAAGGTATGGAAGATATTTGTGAAATCTGGCACTACTTGGTCTCTTTCTTACCGTAGTGTGGTCCATTTGGTATACAGGTCGTCATAACTTCTGACAGGGTAGTATTGTTCCTTAATAACATCCCTGAAGGATTCCCAGGTGGCTATGACTAAAAATAACAAGGTTTCCTCTGTTTCCTTTTGCTCAAAGAAAGTTTCCCACCAATCTTTGACATGGGGAACGACTCTGAGGAGCGCAAAAGTAATCTTTTCTCTATTCAAAAAGTTATGGACAAAAAAATACCCTTCTAGTAGATTCAATCACTTGTCTACAACATCTGCATCTATCTGAACTTCAAATATAGGAATATAAAAGTTTATTTGTACCTTGAAGGGGGCAGCGCCTCTGTTCGAAGAAGATGCGTCACCTATTGGTAGCTGCCGAAGGATTTGCGCGAAACTATCCATCATCTCGTTCCTTTGTTGCGTGAGGGCTTCCTCAATCAATAGTTTGAAAGGATCTTTTGTACCTTCATATTTCTTTTCTCCTGCCATGAGAGGTCACTTGGGCATGCAAGATCTTCTGTCCTCAAGAGAAACAAGCTCGAGACCCAACTCTTTGTACTTCGACCTTGTTGGGGACATGCATTAAGACGACAAGGAGTAGGCCGCTCTAATACCACTGATCTGAATTTTATGAGCAGAAAAAAATGAATACAGATTATTAACAGGTTCTTAACACAAAATAACAGAGATACAATAAAACTAGTTTTCTATTTAATAACGAAATAAGCTGAAACTGTAAAATGCAGCAGAAACAAGCTTGCTAGAATGGTGGCAGCTTATCTCTGAGAAGAGATGTGACGGCTGTGCACAATCACAAGAAGAAGAATACAATGAGGATTTGAAGGCCTTTTTACAATAAAAAAGAATGCCCAAAACCCTAGAGATCCAAAAACCTAACCCTAGGAGATGAAGCATCAAAAGTCATGTGGGCCTCGTTTGGGTAAGTTAGTACATCAACTTCCCGGGGTCGTAACTTTTGCATACAATCTCCATTTTAGGTGTGTGATAGCCCATTGGAAATACATCATCAAGGAGATTCATTTTGGGGGCTCAATAATTCCTTTGGCTACCATTGAGGAGTTCGATCCCGAAAAACCTTCATTTAGGCCCTCAAAATGGCCCCGGAAGTTAAAACTGCTAAAAATAGTAAATTGCCAAAATTGTCAGAAAACTATTTTGAGCCAGTTGGAAAAGGTGGGTGGCCACTGATATCCATATGGATCAATTTCATACCACTGTGAACCTACAATGGTCACAAACTTTGTCAATTGAGAAGCTGATCCGATAGATCAGACTATCAAAATTGTCAGGCCACCAGACCACCAGGGCCTTGACACTTAATATCATTCCACACTCTCTGACCTCTGATATGATACACCAAGGATCGAGAGATCGAGACATCAGGCTCTTAGAACCACTCAACACTTGATACAATAACACACTAGGCCGATATTACGATATACAATTAGACATGGATGTTGAGGTTCTGGGTGTTTGTCTTAACTCCTTGCCAATTCAATAATTGGTTTTGATCCAATTATACTAGATCGTTGGACACCAGAACCATCGGATTTCCCAACTATTAGGCCTATCAAGCCTCAACTCATAACACTCCTCGCTAAATAATTTTCGGTCTAATATACACATGACGACTGTCGATCCTCCATGCTCATGAACAACTAGATCTCCTCTATCCATGATTTCGCTTCCACTTTAGATTACAATTTACACAAGGATTATAAAACCATGATTAAACACATAATGATAGAACACAAGATACACCAATAATACACAATTTCCATTCATTGAGATCGAATTACATATTAAGGCCTCTATGGGCCAGGCTTTCGTCTTGGCTTGGATTACATTGTACCAGGCCCTCTTTTCACAATTCTCGTAGGCTTACATTTAAAGATAACAATACAAGGATCATATAATCTTAGATCTTATCTATTCTCGACATATTCCTAAGATCAATCAAAACAATGATATCAGAACAAACCCTATCATTCTACACACTTTTCAAGGAAATCATGTCCTCTCAGCCACGTTGTGCCTTCTGGAAGGTTTGGAAATTCGATTTGATTTGGGGGGGTTTTTCTCCTGCATCAATAGGGGGATTGTCCCACTTCAATTGAGGAAAAATATTTAATATTCTAAGGCCCTAAGATGCACATTTGAAAGAGATAATTTGCCTATCTTAATAAAGAAAAACATTTTTGTCCAACTAGATACACAAGGCTAGAATCATAGGGAGATATTTAAGTGATTTCACCATAGAGGTTACCACATTGGTTTCTAAGCCCTTCCTTTACTTTAGACCCATGCCACACATTTCTTAATCCATCCAGAGATCCAATCTCTGCTTAGACTTGAAAAGAGAAACAACACTCCATAATAATACGAGTGTTAGTCTCTTCATAGTCCTTACATGGAGAGCATGTATTAGGACCAAATCTATTTATTTTATGTATATTATCCCATGTCAAGGATTTTTTATTCAGAAGAAACCATTTAAAAAAAATTATCCTTTGACAAACATTTAAATTTCCATATTTTCCTCCACCACCACACATAATTCATGTTAGCTTATTATAATCTTGTAGAGAGATATGCAGCTTTTGGAGTATAATAACAAGAGGTATTCTCAAATAAGCTCATCATATCTCTTAGTGAGTCTCAGATGACTTGATTTTAGTTGATCCACAAATGCCCCCCAAATTTGTGTCTCCTCACCTATGAAATCAAATCTTTCTACTCGAAGCCACCCTTTCTCACATATGGTGGTTAGATTAGATCAATAATATGTGCTATCTTAAAAAAACCTCTACGTGGTAGAGATTGGATCATATTTCTTGGAAGACTAAAATATTTTCCACTTCCTACCCATGGGTCCTCTCCCAATCTAACATTCATCCCATTTACCACCTTCCACACTAAACCTTCTCCTATTAAAGAGTGTTCCATAACCATTGCTTTCTAGATAACTAAAACATTGAGCATAATTTTTGTGGCTTCCTTATCCAACCTTCAACAATTTTAGGATATATATATTTTTGTTGTACAACCTGGAACCATGACCCTTTTCCTTGAATTAGTCTCCAAACACTTTTGGTTGCTAGAGCCTTTGACAAATGACATATATTTTTTATCCCCCATACACCCAAGGATTTTGGAACAACTAGAGTTTTCTATTTTACCCACCAGATACCCCTTTTTCTCACTGCAATCAGACCAAAGAAACCTAAAAAAAATTCTCCTTAGATTTTCTAAAGTCCCTTTTTGAATCCAAGGGAGTGATATCTAGAAAACTGGAATAGATTCCAATGCTTCCTTAGCTGGGACCAATCCTCCTCCTCCAGAAATACAACAATGACACCAAGATGATATTCTCTTCTCAACTTTAATAATCAATCAAGTCTACTCCTGCTTCAAATATGCATTAGGATTTATAAATAATCCTAGGTATTTCAACCCTTCATACTGTTCAATTTGATTAAAAGGGAAAATGTTTGAAATTTTTTTCTTATCTTCATCCTCAATCCCTACAAAAGGGAGATGAACTCGTTACATTCCCTAACATCCTTGTAGCAACACAATATAGATATAAAGTGTCCTTTAGCTTCTCTATATACCTATAGGTCCCATCATATAAAATTAGAATGTTGTTAATAAATAACAGATAGAGAGAGGCCCCAATATCCATACCTTTGAAAGTTCCTGACCTTTTTGCATCATTTAAGGCCTTACTAGGACCTTCATCTACTATAAGGAAGAGGAGTGGAGACATGAGACACCCTTTTCTAAGACCTCTACTAGGACTAAAACATTATGAGGTTGATCCATTAATCAATACCAAAAGGGAAACATATGACACACAACTCATCACCCAATTGAGAAAGGAAATACAAAAACCATGGTGTATCAACATCAATCTCAAACACATCCAACTAACCCTATCATATGCTTTTGAAAAGATTAATCATTACCACCATCACTTTGAGACCTCTAGTTCTAATTGAATGTAATCATTCTTGGGATACCCCAATATCCTCATTGATCTACATACCTTCCAAGAATCCAAACTATATTCCTAAAATTGACTTTGGAAGCATCTTTTTCACCCTCATGGTAATAATATTTGCAATAATATTGTAAATGCTCTTACATAGAGAAATATGCTTGAATTCTTTAAATGTAGAAGAGTTAGTAGTCTTTGGTATGAGGGAAATAAAGGTAGCATTAAAATATTCTAACACTCTCCCATGCAATATTGTTTCCTTAATACTTTGATAAGATCCCCTTTGATTTGTTCAAAGAAACCTAAGAAGAATTATGTTGACCAATGATTAGGTCCTGGGATTTTGTTATTTTTAAAACAATGAAGAACTATTTGATCCTTATCTTTTGAAACCTCCTTGATTAGACTTACATTTTTAGCTTCATTTACAAAACTTGGAAAAAAAATGTCATTTTGACCACCTCTACAATAGACACTCTCTTCTTTATTGTAAATATTCCCAAAGTGATCAATACCAACTATTTCTAAATCGTCAAACTTATTCACTTTCACACCATTTTCTCTCTAATTTTCCAATGGTTAACATAATGATGAAAATTTTAGAGTTATCATCTCCTTTAGATATCCATAGTGCCCTACTTTTCAACCTCCAAGTAGCTCCTTTCTCATCAAGTAATTTCCTCCTTTTCTCTAGGATATAAACCTTATAATTTGGTTCCCTAGAAAGAAAACTAACCCCATCATATTCATATAACATCTCCAATTTATCTTCAACATCCAATAATTCTTTGTCATACCTAATATTTTTAACATGTGCCCAACCAATAGTAGTCTGTTTGATCTTTTTTTAGATTAGAATCAAATTGGATACAAGTTGACACCAAAAGTGTTTCATTAAAAGAATCCCACAATCCCTTTATTATCTGTAAAAAAATAAACCTCCTATAAACAACCTGGATTAATTTTAAAAGGATTGGGTGTTATCTTTACACTTCATCCATATCCATAACCACAATGAAGTGATTAGATTCTCCCAATGATCTCATTGATTTCTTTAACCTAACATTGTCTTCCACAAATGATTCTGACACTAGAAGTCTATCTAACCTTTTGACAATTTTGTCAAGCACCACCCTCTTATTCCTCCAAGTTGGTTTTAGTTTCATATGCCTTATGTCAATGAAACCCACTTCTTCTAGTATCTTCATAAAAAAATCAGAAAAATTATCCACCTGAGCATTAGGTCCCAAATTATTTGAGCTCCCTAAAGAGAATTTCATATCTCCCCTGAAAATTGTATTTCCTTTCCTCATAAAATCATCATTGAATAAATTCACCTAGTAGCTAGTCCTTTCAACATATAGCTTGTATATGTTCATAACCAAAATATATATTCCCATATATTAAGAATAAATCTCTATCCCTAACCCTAAATAATTAGACAAGCTATTAGAAAGTAGGAAGAACTAGGTTCTCCAACCATATAATAATCCTCTAGACTACCCTTTTCATCTACATACATAAAATTCAAACCCCCAAACATCTTGGACAACTCCCTCACACATGGTTTCTTGCAAAATAATTAGGTTAGGTTTGAGAATATTCACAATTCTCTTCAAGGTTAGTCTTCTAGGGTAATTGTCCAAACCCTAAAAATTGAAGGAAAGACATATCATGGTTCAACCCTCCCTGAGATGTTCAATTCTCTAATACCGCTGATGGATAATTTCCTACCATTCACTACTTCAGAAGCAACCCTAACTTGTGCTTGAGATACATGTGATTTTTTATTTCTACTCAGATACTTTGGGCCCTTCCCCTTATTCCAACTCAAACCCCCTCTAATATCTACATCCAAACAATTGCTTGACTCCTTTTGAGGCCTCATATTGTATCTCATAGGCCTCTCCTCCAATTCAGAAGAAGTTATTGCATTAGTAGATCCACAAACCTCTTCCATTGATTCAAATAAACCTTCTTCCACATACCCACCAAGAGATAGAGAAAAAAACATATGGGATTTAAGGTGATCATATTCCTTATAAAAATTCCCACATAATTTCTCCACTCCCCCATCATAAGATGACGGATAAGTCATATTTAATGAGGATTCAAAGACTATTCCTTTAAATAGAGAAGGTTTAAAATTCAAAGGGACAAAGTTTGATATGAGATTACCCCTAGACATCGATGGGTCCCTCATAGTGATCAAGACACCACCTCCAAAGTTGGGCCACCTATTAGGTGATGCCCCTTCGTCGATTATCACTAAGGAGGATTCTTCTGTATGTTGGATGACGAGAAATTATTCTTTTCATTTACCCACCCTTGAAAATTTCCAACCACCATATCCTTTTCCATAAGATTTTTTTACCCTCTTTTCTAGAATTTGGCATCTCTTCTTCTACCCTATATTCCATATCTTTCTCAAAAAACCCTACCTTACCTCTCACAACTTCCTCAACATATGGAGATATGAATGGTTTCTTCTCTCAAACCATTATAATGAAAGGTAGAGGAAACTCAATGACTAAACACCCATACATATGGCATATTTTGTACCTAAATGGAATACCAACATAATATAAAGGTTGGGTGAAATAGAGTGACCCTTTCTGTAGAACCAAATCCTAAACCAATCCCTCTCTCAAGTCCAACCTTACCAAGATGCATACAATCACCATTGTTCTAGAAGTTTAAAATACATATATGCTTCAACAAACTGACCGAGGGCATTTCCTATCTCCCTTAAAACCTATATGAACTAGAAGTCAATGGAGATCCTAGATAACTTGACCCATATTGATACCAAATCCAACGTTTCTCTCATTGCATCAAACAATGGTGATCATAATTTCATAAGCAATGGAGAAGAGTCCTAAAAATAATATCCCACCAAGATTATTTTAGCATCAGAGTTCGACCTAAACAAAATGTTAACCATCCTTTGGAGAGAACATAAGCGACATGTTAATATCATAATACATATTCCCAAGTACCCACCATCCACTCCATTGTGCTTATTTGAGCACTAGAGTTAACAAAAGAAAGCAGGTTCATTTCCTTGTTAGGCTAGAAAGACAATACATAAATGAGTTAGTTGATTAGTGGTTCAGATAGAGTGAAAACAAGAAAGTAAATAACAAGAAATAAACGCTAAAATAGGCATGTAAAAAATTCAAATGGATGCATGAAAGAGACACTAGGAATAGCTACAAATAAGACCGATCTTTGAGTTGATAACTCCTAGGAGAAGCATGGGAACTTATGAGTCCCCCCTTCCTCCTTGGAAGGGCTCTCGAATCCCCAAAACACAAAGCTCTCTTCTTCTAACAATGAAAAATGTAAATACTATGGTGAAGACTTGATTTTAAAACTTCTCAAGAGGAGAGAAGTGCAACACTTGCTATGGAATCTCAAGAGGCTCTAGGGGAATGATGGCTTCTACAAAACCAAATGAACAACATAACAATAGTCAAAATTATTCTCTTTGTGTGCATACCTTGGTCACGTATTTATAGGACCAATGCAAGCTTTTTCATAACTTGCTTGTTGTGTGAATGGGAGCCCCTTTGGAGGTACTACCCATCCCCTCAATATCCCCTAGGTTAGAATTCAGGTTTATTTGAGTGTCTTGTTTGAGTACACTCCAATATGGAAGTGGTTGAGGCCCGACCAATTTCATTAATGTGCCATTTATGCACCAGTGCAGGTTTTTGTGGAGATATCTGCATAGACTACGCATTCAACACCCTGTTGGCTCATGCAGATTGCACAAGTCAACTTTAGGGAAATTGCACTGAAATTCAATAACTATTTTGTATAGTGTTGCTTGCTGAATAGGTTTTGTAAATGCTTGAGGTATGTTGATTAATGTGTTGTGGTGGTATTCTCTTCAACCATTTCCTGTATTGTTGTGAGAAATTTTTTGGTGATAACATATGCCCCCTGATGTGTGAGGTTAGGAACATACATATAGCTGAAATAAATCATTGTTTCTTTTGGTGGTGATGTCATTGTGTAGAAGAGTGAGAGGGTTTGTATTGAGGAATTGTGAGAGTTATCCATTGAAGTGAGAGGGGACTAATATGTGGAATCAATATTCTTCAAAAAAATAATTTTTTTGTACAGACGAGGTGGGCATGCTCCATGCTCATGTCATGAAACTAGAGTAGGATAAGTGTAACTAAAATTTGTTGATGAAGTGGATATCTGCAGTGCCATCGGGGGCGTTAAAATGATAGATGACAGTTCTTATGAATGAACTGGATCTGAATCAAGGAATGAATAAATCAAAGTTATTGTTGGCCTATCAAATTCAGAGGTCTTTGGATGAAACTAAAAAATGCAACAGTCGCATAGTAAGACCCACCATAACATGAAACGTTGTTTAGACTGAATGTTATGGGGGCCAACGACATCAAAAAATAATGAGGATTTTTTCTGTGCCGTCCAAGACTGCTCATTAATAATGGAATGAGAGCCAAGATACTTCCACCTTCCTGGAAATGTGTGCTGACATCGACAGGGAAGGGGGCACAACTGCAAGAAGTAAAGAGATTCTTGACATCGATTTGATCAAAGTGGCGTAAGGAGCTATAGGGAGGAAAAGATGAATAAACTAGCAACATGATGACGTTCAATATGTATGGGATTCACAGACTTCCCTTGTTTAGGGGAATATATAATGATGGCAACAACTGTAAAACACATGATGGCAACAACTGTAAAACACAATCTGGTGTCAGGGGGACGACCAAATATTGAGTAAACTATGCTAAATGGATGAGATTGCAAAGGGATGTAGGATAGGTCAAGATACAGAGGTGTGGGACAAGGATGTCTATGATAGTGGATATTTTGGCCATGGTAAGGGTAGTTTGTAGTGATTATAATGAATGTGGGATTCCCTAACCAAGGGCAACATGGGTTGCTGTGTTCCAAGGAAAAAACGCCATCGAATGCGATGGAAAAAACCTACTATATTTGCTGAAATTTAAAAGGTTCTTTATGTAATTACCAAATGATAAAGAATAATTGGGTTGATGATATACATACAAAAATGGGTGCCCTAGTGAACTATGGCTTGGCCTTCATGGGGCACAAGTATTGAAATGTAACTAATAAAGGGTGGGGACCCCATGGTTGGGTTTTTGTACCAGGTAGATGAATGGAGAATGAACTTGTAGATGGGAAATTGATATTGGATGAGGTGAAGGGTTAATGATGATGTGGAGGCACATCTAATGTAACAAAAATAATATGATGTGGTATTCCATCAGAGCTAGGATAAAAATATGATGAGAAGAAGTATGAGGCTCATTCTCTAAGGTGAAATAATATGAGGATGCCCAATCCTAAGGGAAAAGAGAAACACGAGTGTCAATTTTCAAAGGGGAAAATATCTATGGGACAAATCATGTAGGTGGGAATGTTACCGGATGGCAGTACTAAAATGAAATGTAGGTGATGGTACCACAGAGCCAGGTATAATGATCATAGGGGTGAATGTTAGAGGGTGTGACTAGGAGTTGCAATTATTTTCAGAGGGCATGATGGTATGCCAATTTTGAACATATACCTAAATAGGACACATATGATGGTGAAGACTGAATGGGATGTACATATTCTTAACAAGAACCTGCACACACAAAAATTAAATACCCGATGTGAAAAATAATTGATGATAAAGAACTTATGAAAATTATTTGATAATGATGATAATGAGTGTACGTACCTATGACTGGGGCTAGGAGGTGGCTCCCTAGGTTTTTAGAAGAAAATACAGAAAAAAAACAATAGGGATTTGTAGATGGCAGAATCAAGATCATTGTGTCGTGAATGGTGTAATTATAATGAATATGATGATCACGATGTCAGTGCTACTGATTCCCCAACCAAGGATGAGGTATATGCTTTTGTGTGCGATATGGACAAGTTACAACGACAATTTGAGGTAGTGTTAGAGCGGATGCCTAAGGATCAGTGGACCCATACCCAAGATGATAGGATCCTGAAGTAGTGCATTGGGGGACGTCATGAGTGACTATCCTTGGTGTGTCGTGCAGTAGTTGATGGTGTCTTGGTGATGGGGCATTTTCTCCTAGGGGTATTTCCCCCAGATGGGAGAAGGGGAGTGCCCCTAGCTAGTCAGGGTTCACCAATTAGTGACTTTTTAGAGTTAGGGGCATCGTAGGTGCTAGTATTAAATTGTATGGGAATGACCCACATTTTTGTGTGATATATGTATAGGAGTTGGGCTCCTATTTTGTATATTTTGGGAATAATGATTGAGATGGGACTCTGACGATGGGATCGGGGATGATGTATATTTTTTGTCGAAACATTATGGCATTGCTATACATATACATATATATATATATAGATACATATACATATACATATACATATCCATATACATATACATATCCATATGCATATACATATCCATATGCATATGCATATGCATATGCATATGCATATACATATGCATATACATATACATATACATATACATATACATATACATATATATATATATATATACACACACACACACACACACACACACACACACACACACACACACACA
>CBVK0100485062.1:0-18950 GCA_900067695.1 Picea abies
CTGCATCCATGACTATACATAATGTGTTTCATATTTCATTTCTTAAGAAACATATATACTTGATGCTAATCATGTAATCAATTGGAATGTGATTTAGGTGGAGAAAGAAGGTCTCTTGCAAGTACATCTAGTGCGCATATTGGACCAGAAGAGCAAACAGCTCCAAAATCGATCCATAGGGCTTGTAAAGGTCCACTGGACCTAGTACGGTCCTGAGGATGTGACATGGGAGCATGAGGATGTTGTGCAGGCAGAATACCTGCATCTTTTTGAAGATTTTGGAAATCTTGCTGATGTTGTATAAAGAGTTGCACTGAGGACAATGCAAAAATAAAGGGAGGGGATAGTAATATCCCCCAGTAGTGCCCCAATTTTATTATAAATTGTAAACTTGTTTATAGGTTGGTGAGTCAAGTGTATATAAGCTGGTGGGCTCATGTGTTTATTAGGCGGGAGAGCCTAAGTGTTAAAGTCCATGAGCCTGATTTTGTATATGTAATTATGCAGTTCATTAATAAAATATAAACATTGTTGCATGCAGACCGACCATGAAGAAAGAGTGATGGGGAACTAAGCTTCCACAAGGTTGGGTAAGGGAGGAGGCTAAGTGTGTGGGCCTAGGGGCTAAGCTACGTGGCTTACCTCTAAAGGGGATAATAATTTATTATTATTTCCTAAAGGCTAAGGTGGAAAATTGACCAAGTGTTGTCCTAAGTTCCTGGAAAAGGAACGTATGCTAAGTGGAGTGCATGCGGCTACAGGAAGACAGGTGTCGACCTGGGCACATGTAGTTATAGCTAGGAAATCCCACATTGTTGGGGGGTTCTTGTCCATTCTTCCATCCGGAGTTTGAACCTGAAACCTCCATGATTGACCTCTGCATTGTTTTCTGGTCACGCACCCTAAAACCTGTGGGGAAAACTGACAAACTGATCAGTGTTTCTAGGAGAAGTTTGAGTTATCTTGTGTGTATCATGTGAATTTCAAGCACCCTATAATCATCTGTGTCATGTTGTGTCATAATTGTTGTTTGTTGTGGCCATGCAGATATTTGACTGAGTGTGTCTTGTTGTGTCGTGTGTTCCTTGCAGAGCTGAGTTCATACCGTAGTCGTTTTGGGTTGTTGCCTTTTGTTTTCCTGAGTTGTTTTGACTAGTTACCATTTTTTTCACCCATACCTTGTTGGAACTGAGTCGAAAGTGGCTGAAGAAGTGGGTTTTCATGACTGTAGTAGAAGAGGCAGGTTGTCAGGCTTGTGAGCAGCTCTCTCCAGGTGAGAGATTTTGTTGGGAAGTGGTTTTCTCCCAGAGAGAGTCCAACGCCAGCTACAGAGCTCTGAGAATTCATGATTCGGCCTGTTGCCAAGACCCTGAGAGGGAGGTGAAGCAGCTGATGGACTCTGTGACAATGAAAGTGTATACTCATGGGTGGAATAGGCATGTGGGGAATGAGAGTCTGTGAGTAGTGGGCATAAGAAGGCTCTTGGAGAGAATCATTTTGGTTGCATTGTGCGGTGTTCCGGTAACCTCAGCCTAGTCTAGGATTCCCTTACCCTAGGTGGAGCTTAGTCCCAGCTCAGGGGTGACCCATTATTGAGCATGATGAGAAGTGTGGTATAAGGTTGGGAGGTTCATGGAAGGTCTACACGCAGTTGGTGGTCTTGTAATAAAAAATAAGTATCGCTTTTATGTTCATTTGCATGTTGTGTAATGGTACATATGTTGTAATTGATTATTATTGCATGTGTATGTTGTATATGTTGCATGTGTAGGCTTATTGTTACTTCTGCATTAATATGTTATATATGTGTGTGTGTGTGTGTGTGTGTGGAGTAGACATTCTATGTTCATATGGATGTGTATGTTTTTCCGCAAGTATATTTATGTGGCATAGTCAGTAGTTAAGGCTGGAGATGTCACAGATCAGAGTAGTGCAGCAGCGCTGCAGGTGTGACATTTCTAGGCCTGTTGGTGGCTGGGGACGTTACAATTTGGTATCAGAGCTAAGTAAAGTGTCTGAGTAGTGGCATTTCTCGGCATGTTGGTGGATGGGGATGTTATAACAGATAGTGCAAGTATATTGCTACAAGTCACACACTCAACATGAGTTTCAATGTATAGGTCATGCATATAGCACGAGTATATTTTTTCAGGATACGCAAAACAACACAGGTGCCATTGTAAAAGGCATGTTTTCACCGTACAAGATCGTACAACAGTTTTGGAAACAAATCAACCAATTAGGTTTTGATGCACTTTGACTCTTTTTTAATTAGGCCATTTTCCCAGTAAGGGGGGCCTTGTAAGCTTTGAAGTTATTTGAATGATAATATTAGTTGATGGGAAGAATATTTTTGTGTATTGTGGTTGATATTTTTGGTTTCAAGTATTGTTTCTGCTATATTTATTTTAGTTGAATATTCCAGCGGTGTATTTTTGTTTTATGAGTTGCTAATCTGATTTGCAACATAGAAATCACTAGATAAAAATATACCATAGTGTCAGAGTAGGGATTTCAACATGGTATCATAGCAGCCACTCTGAGAGGAAGCCAGATCTTAGATCCATAACCAAAAAGAAAAAACCAAAGGACATATTTCATGGAAATAGTTGTACTATAGTTAGATCGGTTGCCAAGGAAAATGCAAGTATTCTGGTATAGGTCATATAGATAGCATAGATATTATGTTACAGGTCACATGGTAACATTGTTGGTAACAGTATATAGGTCACGTCGAATAACACAAGTATTATCATATAGGTTGTGTCGAATAGCACAAGTAGCATCATATAGGTCGCATGGAACAATGCGAGTATCAAGATACAAGTTATGCGGTTAGCGCAGGTCGATGTGGGCAAAGACCTTATAGGTCAGTACAAGGACAATTTCAGCAGCAGGTTATTACATGGGCAGTTTCAATAACAGTTTATTTCTGGGGAATTTTATCAGGTCTAAGGGATGAAATCATTACCTTTGAGAGTTGAAGACAGATTAGATGGAGCATCCAACTTCCTATATTGGAAAGAAAGAGTGAATTTCGTGTTAAAGGAATATGACCTTTAGGAGTTAGCGGAAAAAGAAGTTACACCACTCATAAATCCAACAGCTTTGGAAGCTCACGAGAAGAAGGAGATCAAAGCTGAGAGGGTTATCTTGGATTCAGTGAAGGATTGTATAATTCCTCACCTATTCAAGAAGAATACAACCAAAGAGATGTTTGATGCCTTGTTAGTTTTATTCCATAGTACTAACATGAATAGGAATATGGTATTAAGAAATAAACTCATATTGGCTCATATGTCTAGATATGACAATGTTACCAACTATTTCATGAGGATCATTCATGTACATGATCAACTTGCATCCATAGGGGAGAAAATGGAGGACGCAAAGCTAATGAATGTGGCATTGAATGGTCTTCCCGAGTCATGGGAACCATTTGTCAAGGGATTCTTTGCTCGGGAACATCTCCCAGATTGGAAGAGACTTTGGGATGATTGCATCCAGGAAGAAACTCAAGAGGAAGAGGATTCCAAGAGAAGCAACTAGGGAAGTAGTGATGAGAACTTGGCTCTTGTCAGTAAGAAAAAGAAGGGCAAAGGAAAGAGTTCTAGAAAGAAGGGTAACAGTGATGGAGGATCATTACCACTAGGGAAAAAGAATGAATTGAGTAAAATCAAGTGCTTCCCATGTCAGAAGAATGAACATTATGCATCTCAGTGTCTGGAGAAGAAGAAGGGAAAAGGAAAGACGCAGAAAACATCATCAACAGAGACACATATTGATGAGTTTGTAGGAAATTTTGAGAAGGATTTCTCACTAGTTTCTTGCCTTCATACCAGCACAAATACCATGAGTGCATGGTTCTTGGACAGTGGTGAATCTCGTTATATCATAGAATCATGGAAAATATTTAGAAATATGACAGAGAGGGAATCAGATGTTCATGTGCATCTTGGTGATTATTCCAAGTATGCAATGAAGGGAGAGGGAATAGTTACATTCCATCTTGAGTCAAGAGTTTCATTCAATGCCCAAGATGTGCTTTACGTACCAATACCGAAGAAGAATTTTCTCTCAATCTCATCTATGGAGGTGTTGGACAGGCGTTGTGGAAATAATATTCATGAAAAATCCTAAGTATGGAATATGTGCACAAAAGGAGAAGAAGGAAGACAAGGAAGGCTCGAGAGTGCACAATTGAGGCACATTCATAAGTACAATGCACAGTAAAAGGAACAAAGCATAGGAATAAAGCAGAAGAATAAAGAAAGAGAAGAAAGCAAGAGAAAAGGAAGGATGACAACTCAACGTGCTAAAGATAAAAGGAAGTGAAAAAGAAGGAAGAACAATAGTCAGAGTGCAAAAGTAGGATGCAAATGGAAAAGCAGGTAAACGTAGCCCGAACAACAAGAAACTTGAGTTATCATGTATTTTAATAGGGTTTTGGGATGAACAAAGTAGGGTTTTAATCCCTAGAATTTATGTATAAATATGTGATGGGTTGGGAGAATAGGGGTTCTTTGGAATAGTTATCATGCGTGTTGTTAAAGAAGAGAGTGATAGAATAGGTTGAGAATGAAAGAGTCTATGTTTGAATGTTAAGGAGATGATGCAAAGAGAGAGAGAGAGAGAGAGAGCTTTGCACTATAGAATGACTAGGCTAGGAGAAGGACAAGATAATATGATGTATATTTGTAAGCATGGTAAGCAATCCTGAGACAATTGCATAAAGAATAATAAATAAGTCAATCGTTGTGGACATAGCCCAAAGTTGGTTGAACCATGTTAACTATTTTTTTTATGTGTCTTTTATGTGACTGATCATGGATACTTTCTTGATGCATGTTAGACTAGACTTATTCTTTGTATGTTCATTGCACAATGGTTATGAATGCTACAATATGTGGTTTATGTTGTAATATTAAGTATAACGGTAATACATAATTGAATTCACTAAGTAACCTAAGAAAGAAAATTCAAAACAACATTCACGTAACAGATAAGTAAGAATGACAAAGATGATAAGCTCCCATTCCCTCACTACTGTAGAAACTCGGTTCCTACAACCCCAATAGATACCTTGAGTGAGACTTCACTTGCATGCAGGTGATGTTGAAAGGGTCGATGTCTAAAAGGTATTTTTTATTCAAGATAACTTGAACCTAGGGTCTTAAAACTGCACGCAATGCCAACAAATGGTTACGTTGTTAGGACCGGGAATCTATGATTGAGGGAATGTTTGGGAGGCCAACTAAGAAAGAAATATCAGAATGGTTAGAAGGTAAGGATTGTGAGTTTGATCAGAAATAAAATAGAAACCCTCGATTGAGTGACGGGCAATGGATGCAAAAGTATGTGTACACAGAGATTCATGAAATTTTCTTTGGAAAATTTCCTTTGGTGAAATACTGGGGCTGAGAAAGGAGATCCACGCAATGATCCAAAGGGAAGAGAACCTTGCATGATAGTCCAAATCGTGGAGATACCACACATAAGAGGAGAGGAAGAGGAGTTCAAATCCAGCCATATAATAGAAGATTTTTTGAGTCCTACTCAGACTAGATCATGTGTCGAATCCACGACCCCATGTGCATCACCACAATCAGAGATAACAATTAAAGGCTTACAAAAAACACTCATAGTTAGAAAGGGAGGATAGAGTAGTGGCAATAAGAGAAATGGAAGCAGTGTGTAGAGTTAGAGTCAACCAGAATCACCAAGAAGAGGGACTACACAAAGCAACATGGAAAGGGTAGAAAACAACCTTAGATTTCCTTAGTTCCATGGGGTAGGTTCAGAGGACCCAGAACAACATCTATTTGTATGTGAGACAATTTGGGTTGCTAAGAATGTCTAATATGAGGTCGTGAAGATTGTGTAGTTGGAAAAAACATTTATAGGTCATGTGTTAGTCTGGTACATGAAGTTGTATAGTACCACGTCTATAGGACAATCCAATACTTTGGCAGAGATAAGACAAGCATTGTTAAAAGAGTTCAATAAGCCAAAATTTGAGTCATAGTATGTTACAGAGCTGAAGGAAAATAAAAGGGTGCGAACTGAATCAGTGTGGGATTATTGCCGATGTTTTAAGGATCTAATGGGTAAACTGACTTTCCATATCCATGGTCAACAACATCAAGAATGGTTTATTGCAGAACTTCTACCACACATATGCAAGCCTTTAATTCAACAAAAGGTTGTGTCACAACCTGAGGCGCTGGAAATTGCAATGAAATTGGAATCATCCCCTGTAGGAGACAGTTGAGGGATGGTGCAAGTTCAGACGAATTTGGTTGCTTTGAATATTCAACTAGAAGAACTTACAAAAGGGAAGTAGAAATGTGAACAAGTGTAGGACTGAAGGCCATCACAATGACGAAAGCCCATCATTCACACAGTATCTGGAAAATGGAGCATTGAATCCATTACCAGGAGGGGGGTGTTGTGAGATATGTAAGAAATGGGAACATCATCCAACTAAGTGTCCACTACTACAAAAGTATGAGACTACACCAAGGAACCTATTTTGCAACTTTTACAAGTTGGTCGGACATGAAGAGAAGGATTGTCGTGAAGACAATTTGATGAGGGAGCACACTATGTATATGTACATGATTCAAGAGGAGAATGTTGTGATAGAAGGAGGTGGTTCATAGTATAATAATAATAGGGGATTTAACCTAGGGAACAAATAAAATTTTGGCAGAGGTCGAGGTAGAATAAATTTTGGCAAAGGAGGAAGAGGGCTGATAATATGTTGCAATTGTAATCAACCGGGACACTTAGCCCACGACTACCCGAATTCATGTACAACATGCACATATTGTAGAGCACTGGACCATGTGATAGAAGAGTGTCCTCATCTAGTGGTGAAATGGCAGGAAAGATGGAATTAGAACCAGAATCCAAATCATAATGTACAGAAAATATCAGTTGAAAAACACAATGAAGGACCTAGAATAGTAGTTGTTACGCGTGGAGGAGCTAGAACAGGAGTTGATTTGAAAAATAGAGGGAAGCATGTTGAAAAATGGGTAAGGAAGTCAGCATGACCTATACCAACCTTCAATCCTCAGCAAAAAAAAGAGACATATCAGAGGGAAAGAAAATAGGTACTTGGGCAGGATTAGGGAGCTTAAACATCATATGTGCCTCATGTTGGAGATCGTGCGATGCCAAAGACACAGACTAGGAAGGTAATCACTCTAAAAAAATTATTGAGAAGTTGCATAGAGATAATGAAATATGAAACTGTGATGAATTCACTATATGAAATGATTGATAACTACACACAAGGAAGGAAAACTCCCATCACATAGAGGGTGGTAAATGAGGTACTGTGCAAAAATAAGACCAATGGAAAATTCAGATTTAGTGCGCAAATTGAGGAATATGATGTGGATAATGTTATCTTGGATTTTGGATCTGATGTGAATGTATTACCAAAGAATACTTGGGAGATTATTGGAAAACCCAAGCTGATCTAGTCTCTTGTTCAGTTAAAGCTGGAAAATTTGCACAAGACAGTATCGATTGGTCGATGGACAGGAGTACCCGTGAACATAGATGGGGTGCGCAGTGTGGTAGACTTTGAAGTTATTGAGATCATGGATGATATTCAACCATATATGGAACTGATGGGACTTAAATGGGAATTTTATAATCAAACGATAATTGATCTAAAGCGGAGAGAAATGATATTTGAAGTCATATATTTGAAGATTATTGCACCATTAGACCCAACAGAAGGAAAAATATACATAGAGACAATAAGGGGAAATGACATTGACAATTCATATAACATGATTGTGTGGATGGATGATTATGTAAACCCCACTACAGATGGTGCGTTGAGTTGGAGAAGTATCAGTTCGTGTGCATCAGATTCAGAAGAAGGTCTGGAGCATTGGAAATAGAGGATGCATGAAGTATCAACTAGACGATGTGCACACATAACCCCATCCTTGTGTTGGATTGTAAAAGAGTTATGTGATCCACCCAGTTATCATGGATTGATTGATATAAGTTTGTTTGTAAATTCATTTGAGTTTCAGGTACCCGAACAAAAAAGGTCGTTGGCACTAGATGTTGTTGTAAAAGTGACTCCATCCAGATGGTGGGATACACACAAAGAAGGAATGGAAGACTGGTCCCAGTCTAGAATACTAATGCAATTAAGGTTTGGTATCGAGGTAGAAAATATTGTGAAAAAGTATACAAAGGAGAGTGACCCAGAAAAACATGTGGAGACGTGTAGTAAGGGATGGAACTTAACACCAAAGGAAGAATGGATACATAGATTTATACATACCATAGATACATTCCTAAAAAAATGGTATCTGGAATTGAAAATGAGGAGAGAAATAACCAACTGGGATGAGACAACTCATAGGTTCAAGCTCACATTTACATTTGAACATGAATCTCCATCAATAGATGTAGGGCTACACATTATTCTAACTAATATTTTCTCATAAGAATGGTTGATGGAGGTGGTAGCAGTCTGTGATGCGCACAGAGCTACTATAATTGTCCATGAGTTAGTGGAATGTTATAATGTTGCTAAGGAAGAACATGATGAGGAAAATCCCAAAAATGTGAAAGTACTTGAAACAAAAAGAGAAAGGGAAGTAGAAGGACCAGAGATTTAGTCCGCTACATACACACATACAATAAAGATGTGAAAGGTAAACATTGGGATGATAGATAATCTGAAGTTTGTGTAGATAGGGGATTACTAGAGTGATGAAACATTAGAGAAGATTGCAGACTTACTATGTGAATATTAAGACCTATTCCCAACTACATTTTCAGAGATGAAGTTGATAGTTGGGGACTCAGGCGAGATGAAGATTCCTTTGAAACCAGGTTCTAAGTCAGTGCGACAGAGACCTTACAGGTTAAATCTTAAGTACAAGGATAAGGTGAAAGTAGAAATAGACAGAATGTTGGATGCAGGGATCATTGAACTGTGGTATAATTGGAGTGGATAAGTCCAATGGCAGTGCAAGACAATAAAACGAGAGGAATAAGGATTTGTGTGGATCTAAGGAAGTTGAATGAAGTGTGTTTACACGATCCATTCCCAACACCATTCATAGATGAGGTACTGGAGAACGTAGGAGGGAAAGACACTTGTTATTTCACATATGGATTCTCAGTGTACCATTATATAAAAATTGTGTAGGAGGACCGGTACAAGACTACTTTCATGAAAGAAGGAGGAAGTTATCAATATACAATAATTCTCTTTGGACTGAAGATTGCCCCTACAATTTTTTCAAGAGTGGTGGTTGCAGCGTTCAAGGAATTTATTCATAAGTTCCTTGAATTATACTTAGACGATTGGACTGTGTTCAACCTACTGAAGGACCACATAAAAGTACTCAAGATAATATTGGATAGGTGTAAATAGTGTCATATTTCGCTGAATTTGAAGAAGTGTATTGGTTGTGCAACGTTTGGAAAAAAAATTGGGCCATGTAGTCTACAAGTAGAGGAATAAAGCAGAAGAATAAAGCAGTACAGTGCACAGTAAGAGGAACAAAGCAGAGGAAAATAATAAGAATCAATAAGGGAATAAAGCAAGAGAAGAAATCAGGAAAAAAGGAAGGATGACATCCCGGCGTGATAAAGATAGAAGGAAGCATAAAAGAAGGAAGAACAGTGGTTGAAGTGAAAAATAAGCATGCATACGGAAAATAAGGTAAAACAATCTTGAAAAACAAGTCAACTTGTGTTATCATGTATTGTAATAGGGTTTTTGGATGAAAAAAGTAGGGTTTTAAGCCCTAGAATTTATGTATAAATATGTAATGGGTTGGGAGAATAAGGGTTCTTCGAAATAGTTTTCTCATGTGTTTTTAAAGAGGAGATTGATAGAATAGGCTGAGAAGGAAAGAGTCTATGTATGAATATTAAGGAGATGATGCAGAGAGAGAGAGAGAGGCTTGCATTGTAGAACGACTAGGATAAAAGGAAAGGATAATATGATGTATCTTTGTAAGCACAGTTTGCAATCCTGAGACAATTGCATAAAGAATAATAAAGAAGCCAGTCGTTGTGGATGTAGCCCAAATTTGGATGAACAACATTAACTATTGTTTTTATGTTTCTTTTATGTGATTGATCATGGATACTTTCTTGATGCATGTTAGACTAGACTTATTCTTTGTATGATCATTGTGCAATGGTTAGGAATGATACAATATGTGGTTTATGTTGTAATTTGAAGTATAATGGTAATACATAATTGAATTCACTAAGTAACCTAATAAGGGAAATTACAAAACAAGGCGCGCATAATAGATAAGTAAGAATGACAAATATGATCACTTCACATTCACTCACTACTGCGGAAACTTGGATCATACGACCCCATTAGATACCATGAGTGGGACTTCACTTGCATGTAGGTGATTTCGAAAGTACCGATGTCTAAAGGTTTTTTTTTGGTCAAGATAACTCGAGCCTAGGGTCTTACAACTATGCACAATGCCAAAAAATGGTTCCTTTGTCGAGACCTAGAATCTATGATTGAGGGAATGTTTTGAAGGTCGACTAAGAAAGAAATATTAGAATGGTTAGAAGGGAAGGAATGAGATTTTTCTTGGAAAGAGGATAGAAACCTTAGTTGAGTGATGAGAAATGGATGCAAAATTATGTGTACACAGAGCTTCATGAAATTTTCTTTGGAAAATTTCCGATCATTCTCACTGAGTAGTTAGAAACACTAGTAGAGAACACTGGAAGGTACCAAACCACAATGTAGAGGAATTGGACTATTGAGTTGGTAAGACAATTGATTTTTGTAAGTAATCAAAATTCTCGTGCAGTGGATTTCTAGTTAGATAGTATATTAGGAGGATATATTACAAAATTTTCAATATACTATACCCAGTCATACAATGTTGCAGAAATGGACTTCTTCAAAGGTTAGCATGGAAGGTTCATGAATTCATTGTGTACATGGATAAAGATGTTGTTGTGTGATAAGTGTTGATTACAATGGATTCTGGCTGATAAGGAGATTCGAGCAGATAGGGGGACCAGAGGATGACAAGAGGAAAATCTAAGGACAAGAGAGAATGAAGAAAGAAGGGAGGGACTGAGGATGCAGAGAACTAAACAGGGCATACCAGAGGAAGAAGACAAGTTTGGAGAACTATGTAGAGGAAGGAGGTACAAGAGGTGAAATATTGGGGCTAATAAAGGAGAGCCATGCAATGAGACAAAAGGGAGAGAACCTTGGACAATAGTCCAAATCGTGGAGATACCACACATAAGAGGAGAGGAAGAGGAGTTACAATCTATCCCTTTAATAAAAGAGCCATTGATTCCTACTCATACTGGATCCTACATCGAATCCATGACCCCATGTGTGTCACCACAATCAGAGATAACAGATGAATAACTATCAAAATCACTCATAGTTAGCAAGGGAGGACATAGTAGCAGGAATCAGAGTAGTGGAAGTAGTGTGTAGAGTCAGATTCAACCAACATCACCAAGAAGAGGAACTACACAAAGAAACATGATAGGGGTAGACAATACCCTCAGATTTCCTAAGTTCTAGGGGGTTGGGTCAGAGGACCTAGAACAACATCTGTTTTCCTACGAGATAATTTGGGCTGCTAAAGACTTCTAGGATGAGGTCATGAAGATTGTGCAATTGGAAAAAAAAATAGAAGTCGTGCGCTAGTTGGGTACATGAAGCTGCAGAGTACCACACCCACAGGACAAGACAAGAATTTGGCAAAGATAAGACAAGTAGTGTTAAAAGAGTTCAAGAAGCCAAAATCTAAGCCACATAATATTACAGAGTTGAAGGAAATTAAACAGGTGTAGACTAAATCAATCTGGGATTATAACCAACATTTTAAGGATCTGATAGGTAGACTGACTTTCTAGATATCTGATCAACAACATTAATAATGGTTTATTGTAGGATTTCTACAACACATCCACAGGCCCTTGATTCAACAAAAGGTCACGTCACAACTTGAGGTGTTGGAAATTGCAATGAAATTGGAATCA
This sequence comes from Picea abies, assembly GCA_900067695.1. NCBI lineage: Eukaryota > Viridiplantae > Streptophyta > Pinopsida > Pinales > Pinaceae > Picea > Picea abies. The sequence continues at coordinate 12,043 of CBVK0100485062.1, forward strand.
TCCCATGTATGTGACAGTGGGGGGATGGAACAAGTTCAGACGCAGTTGGATGATTTGATGATTCAACTGGAAGAAATTACAAAATGGCAGGAGAAGTGTGAACAATTATAGTGTACGAAGTGTAGGACTAAAGGCCATCACAAGGACGAATTCCCAACATTTGCACAATTTCTAGCAACAGGAGCATCGAATCCATTACCAAGAGGGGGATATTGTGAGATATGTAAGAAATGGGGACATCATCGAACTAAGTGTCCACTACTAAAGAAGTATCAGAGTACACCAAGGAACATATTTTACAACTTTTACAAGTCAGTCGGACATGAAGAGAATGTTTGTCGTGCATCTGATTTGATGAGGGAGTGCACTACAAATATTTATAGGATTCTGGAGGAGAACGTTGTGACAGAATGAGGTGGTCCATAGTATAATAATCATTGGGTATTTAACCCATGGAAACAGAGGAAATTTTGGTATATGTCGAGGCAGAGGAAATTTTGGCAAAGGAGGAAGAGGGTCGATAATATGTTACAATTGTAATGAACCAGGACACTTAGCCCATGAATTCTTGAAACCTTGTACAACATGCACATATCGTAGAGAATTGGACCATGCAACAAAAGTTTTTCCTTAAATAGTGATGAAATGGAACACAATAGGGAATTAGAACCAAAATCCAAATCATAATGTATAGAAAATATCAACCAAAAAACACAATGAAGGACCTAGAATAGCAGTTGTTACGTGCAGAGGAGCTAGAACATGAACTGATGTGATGAATGGAGGGAAGCAGGATGAGAAATGGGTAAGGAAGTCAGTAGGACCTATACCAACCTTCGATCCTCAACAAGAAAAGGAGACATATCATAGGGAAATAAAATAGGTACTTGGGAAGGATTGGGGAGCATCAACATCATTTGTGCCTCATGTCAGAGATCGTGTGATGCCAAAGAGAACTCTTGAGAAGTTGTGTAGAGATAATGAAAGATGAAACTACATTTAATTCACTATATAAAATGATTGATCATTGCATGCAATAAAGGTAAACTCTCATCGCACAGAGGGTGGTAAATCAGGTATTGTGCAGAAAGAGGACCAACAGAGAATTAAGATTCAGTTTGAAAATTGGGGAATATGATGTGGATAATTTTATCTTGGATTTTGGATCTATGTGAATGTAATACCAAAGAAAACTTGCCATATTATGGGAAAACCCAAGCTGGTCCGGTTTCTTTTTCAATTAAGGCTGGAAAATTTCCACAAGACAATATTGATTGGTCGATTGGCAGGAGTACCCGTGAACATAGATGGGGTGTGCAACGTGGAAAAATTTGAAGTTATTGAGATAGTGGATTATAGTCAACCATACCCAACACTGATGGGACTTGAATTGGTATTTGATAATCAAAAGATAATTAATCTAAAGTGGAGAGAAATGATATTTGAAGTCATATATTTAAAGGTTATTGCACCATTGGACCTAACAGAAGGAAAAATATATATAGAGCCAGCAAGAGGAAATGACATTGACAATTTGTATAACATAACTACACGAATGGATGATTATGTAAACCCCATTGTAGATGGTAAATTGAGTTGGATAAGTATTAGGTCATGTGCTTCAAATTCATAAGAAGGTATAGAGAATTGGCAGCAGAGAATGCACAAAGTATCAACTAGACGATGTGCATGCATAACTCGATCCTTGCACTAGATTGGAACAGAGTTATGTGAGCCACCCAAGTATGATGGATTGACTGATACAAGTTTAATTGGAAAGGAATTTGAGTTGCAGTTACCCAAACAACAAATGTTGTTGGCACCAGATGTTTTCCTAAAAGTGATTCCATCCAGATGGTGGGCTACACACAAAGAAGGAATGGAAGACTAGTCGCAGTCTAGAAGACTAATGCAAGTAAGGTTTGGTACCGAGGTAGAAAATATTGTGCAAAATTATACAGGGGAGAGGGACCCAGTAGAACATGTAGAGAAGTGCAGGAACATATGGAACTTGACACCAAAGAAGAATGGATACATATATTTATACACACCCTATATTCAATCCCCAAGAAATGGTATCTGGAATTGGAAATGCACAGAGAAACAACCAACTGGGACGCACTGACTAAGAGGTTCAAGGTCACATTTACATTTGAACATGAATCTGCATCAATATGTGCAGTGCTACAGGATATTTGAACTAATATATTCTCAAAATAAGGGATGATGGAGGTGGTACTAGTCTGTGATCCGCACAGAGCTTCTATGATTGTCCATGAGTAAGTGGAATGCTACAATGTTGATAAGGAAGAACATGATGAGGAAAATCCCAGGAATGTGCAAGTACCCGAAACAGAAGGAGACCGGCTAGTACAAAGACCAGAGCTTGAGTTTGCTTCATACACACAGCCAATAAAGACGTGGAAGGTAAACATTGGGATGACAGAGAATCTAAAGTTTGCACAGATAAGGGATTACTAGAGTGATGAATCAATAGAGAAGATTGCAGACTTACTGTGCGAACATCAAGACCTATTCTGAACTACATTTTTAGAGATGAAGGGGATATTTGGGGACTTATATGAGATGAAGATTCCTTTGAAACCAGGTTCTAAGCCAATGCGACAAATACCTTACAGGTTAAATACAAAGTACAAGGAGAAGGTGAAAGCAGAAATAGACATAATGTTGGATGTAGGGAAAATTGAACCCGTGGTATCAGATAAGTCCAATGGTAGTGAAAGATAAGAAAATAGGAGGAATCAGGATTTGTGTGGATATGAGGAAGTTGAATGATGCATTTTTACATGATCGATTTCCAACACCATTCACAGATGAGGACTGGAGAATGTAGGAGAGAAAGAGACATATTCTTTCACAGATGGATTATCGAGATACCATTAGATAAAAATTATGCAATATGATTGGTACAAGAATACTTTCATGACAGAATGGGGAAATTATCAGTATACAATAATGCCCTTTGGACTGAAGAATTCCCTTGGAATTTTTTCATGTGTGGTGGTTGTAGTGTTCAAGGAATTTATTCATAATTTCCTTGAAGTATACTTAGACGATTAGACTGTGTTTAGCCTACTGAAGGACCACATAGAAGTACTTAGGCTAATGTTGGATAGGTGTATATAGTGTCAAATGTTGTTGAATTTGAAGAAGTGTATTTTTTGTGCACCATTTGGAATTTTGTTGGGCCATGTAGTCTGAAAGCAGAGGAATAAAGAAGAGGAATAAATTAGAAGAATAAATAAGTACGGTGCATAGTAAGAGGAAAAAAGGAGAGGAATAAAGCAAAAGAATAAAGCAAGAGCATAACACAGGTGAAAAGGAAGGATTTCAGTCTGACATGATAAAGATAGAAGGAAGCACAAAAGCAGGAAGAATAGCAATCATAGTGAAAAAGAAGCATGTAGATGGAAAAGAAAGTAAAAGCATCATGAACATCAAGTCAAATTGAGTTATCATGTATGGTAATAGGGTTTTGGGATGAACAAAGTAGGGTTTTAAGCCCTAGAATTTATGTATAAATATGTAATGGGTTGGGAGAATAGGGGTTCTTTGGAATAGTTATATCTTGTGTTGTTAAAGAGGAGAGTGATGGAATAGTATGAGAAGGAAAGAGTTTATGTCTGAATATTAAGGAGATGATGCAGAGAGAGAGAGAGAGAGGCTTTCACTGCAGAATGGCTAGGATAGGAGAAGGAAAAGATAATATGATGTATATTTGTAAGCACAATGCGCAAGCCTGAGAAAATTACATAAAGAATAATAAATACGCCAATCGTTGTGGACGTAGCCCAAACTTGGGTGAACAACATTAACTATTGTGTTTATGTTTCTTTTATGTGATTGATCATGGATACTTTCTTGTTGCATGTTAGACTAGACTTATTCTCTGTATGATCCTTGTGCAATGGTTATGAATGCTACAATATGTGGTTTTTGTTGTAATATGAAGTATAATGGTAATACATAATTGAATTCACTAAGTAACATAAGAAGGTAAATTACAGAACAACGTGCACAAAATAGATAAGTAAGAATGACAAAGATGATTACCTCCCATTCCCTCATTGTTGCAGAAACTTGGTTCCTGCAACCCTAATAGATACCTCGAGTGAGACTTCACTTGCATGTAGGTGATGCCGAAAGGGTCGGTGTCTGAAGGGGTTTTGTTGGTCAAGATAACTCGAACCTAGGGTCTTACAACCACATTTAATTCCAACAAGAGGATAGGGGTTTTCCATTACTTTTCAGATAGGGAAAGTACTCATACATCCATAGAAAGCTAGTCTGGACACAATAATGTTCATTGAAGTTAGTGAGGGAATTTTATACAAGTTTTAGGGAAATCCTATGTAGGATTTGGTATACTATAGTGATAGCCTATGTGAGATATGGCATAGGAGGTTGGAACACCTACACTAGAGGGAATTTTCAATTCTTAAGGAGATTGTTACAGGTCTTCCAAAGTTCAGTATTGAGTAGCAGGGAGTGTGCATAGGGTCTTCACTTGGAAAGAATTCCAAGGCTTCTTTTCAAAGTAGCGAGAGTAGGTCCAAGGGGATATTGGATCTTATCCATTCATATGTGAGTGGGTTGATTTCAGTAGCATCAGTGAAGGGATCGTCATACTATGTGATGTTCATTGACGAATTTTCTAAGAAAACCTGGATCTTCTTAATGAATACCAAGGATGAGGTCTTTAGTTAGTTTCAAGAGTTTAGACCTCAGGTGGAGAACCATATAGAGAAGAATTTAAATGTATTGAGGTTTGATAATGGGGGAGAGTACACCTCCAATTACTTCAAGGATTTATACAAGGAGGTAGGGACCAAGAGGGAGATGATAGTCTCATACAACCTTCAACGAAATGGGGTTGTGAAGAGAAATAATCGGTCCATCATTATTTATTCTAGGGATATGATACATGACTAGGAGTTTCTTATTTGTCTTAGGGAAGAGGCATGTAACACAACGGTTTATGTGCAGAACATGAGTCCTCATAGGATATTGGGGGAAAATACTCCAAAGAAGGCATTCTCAAGTGAAGCTAGAGACATGACATTTGAGGATATATGGTTGTCCAATATAACCCCATGTGTCTATAGAGAAAAGGATGAAGTTGGAGCCCTCAGGACAGAAGGGTATATTTGTGGGGTACAAAGAAACCTCAAAGGCTTACAGGATATTCATTCCAATGTAGCGGAAAACATTTGTGAGAAGAAATGTTAAATTCAAGGAGAACTTGGCATCTATAAGATCTCAGGAGTCATCAACAATGATAGAGGACGAGGAGGAGAAAGCTCTAAAGGATGACCAACAATCAGCTGCAAGTTGGACTTCAGGTGGGGAGAAGGATTTATCCCCTTTGAGTATTGTCGGGAGACACGGGTGGATATTACAGACATTGAGGGATGTTGGTGAGGCTCTTAGGAGTGTGGTCAAAGAGAACAAGCCTCCAAGAAATTTTCTAAACTATATGGACTATATAGAGCTTATGAGTAGCATCATTGATGTTGAGCCTTCTAGTTTCGAGAAAGAAATCGATCAATAGGTTTGGTAGGATTCCATGGTAGAGGAGTACACCTTTATTATGAGTAATGATGTTTGGGACATAGTGTCGAGACCAGAGGGGAAGTCAGTTGTGATTTCTAGGTGGATTTACAAAATCAAGGATGTTTCATATGGAGCATCTAGAAGTTCAAGGCGAGGTTTTTGTTAAAAGGGTTCTCCCAAAAATAGGGAGTGGAATACAAGGATAAATTTTCTCCAGTCTCCATGTATGATTCTATTTGAGTTGTTATTTCTATTGCTTTAGTTATGAGGTGGAGGATACATCAGATAGATGTGAAAACATCTTTCCTCAATGGGATTATTGAGGAATAAGTATATATAGAGAAACCTCATGGATTTGAGGTACATGGGAGGGAGTCTCATGTGTGTAGGCTTAATAAATTATTGTGAGAACTCAAATAGGAACCTAGGGTGTGGTATTCTAGGATCGAGGAATACTTGCAGAGTATGGACTTTAACAAGAGTGAGGCAAATCCTAACTTGTAAATCATACTTGTTGGGTCTAATCCACTCATATTGGTTATGTATGTAGATGATTTGTTTCTAACAAATGCATGGGAGTTTATCGTAGGGTGAAAAGAATATTTGTAAACTAAGTTTGAGATGAAGGAAATTGTCTTGATGCATTATGTATTAGGGTTAGAGGTATGGAAAGTATCAAGAGAGATCTTCCTCGGTCAAGGGAAGTATGTAGTTGAGATCTTGAGGAGATTCAAGATGGAGGACTATATATCGATGGCTACACCTACAGTTACCAATCTGAAGAAGGTTGTGACTTTAGATTCATAGTTGGTGTATCCCAGGATATATAGGGTAACTGATAGGATCCTTGACATATTTGTTAAATACCAGGCCAGATATTTGTTTTGTTGTAAACACCTTGAGTCAGTTCATGGTGGAGTCGAAGCAAGCGCATTGGATAGCAGTGAATCATGTGCTCAGGTACTTGAGAGGTACAATGGAATATGCATTAAGGTATATTGAAGGATATGGAGTGAGGTTGTAGGGATATTCAGTCTCATATTGGGAAGGGATTGTAGTAGATAGAAAGAGAACCTAGGGGTGATACTTCAGCTTGGGATCAATAGTGATTACTTGGTTCAGTAGAAAGCAGAATTTTGTAGCACTCTATTCAACAAAGGTGGAGTATATATCAACAAGTATGGCTAGTTTTGAAGCCATTTTGCTTCACAAAATGAATACAGGTTTATTTGATCAGAAGTTGGAGCCTACAATGATATACTGTGATAATCATAGTTTTATCAAACTCTTGGAGAATCCAGTATTCCATGACATATCCAAGCATATAGAGATCA
>CBVK0100485063.1:0-18950 GCA_900067695.1 Picea abies
TGTCTCTCACAAATTAAATGACTAGGGTCCACATTAGGCACTTTCTCACCCCTTAGGCGCCTAGGTGATGAGAAACACTTGCCTAGCTACTTTTTAATTATTTTAACAGAAATAATATGCTACAGAAACAAGAACGGGGAGGCATCCAATTGCGTGCTACAAGAGTGGGCCCTTGCTCTGAAGCTCACTAGATGATTCCCTTAGATTAAACTATCACAGTATGGAAATGCAGCAACAGGAATTGCTCCATAATGGATTCACAGATTGTTCAATAATTTCATTCACTGAACCCTTAATGGTTCAAAAACTTGTACAATTATATACATTGTTCTTGGTTTTTGGGTAGTTTCCCAGATTTTAGGAGAAATCACTACTTCAAACAGATAACTGATTTCTAACTAACTAGATGCATTTCTTGAAACATAAAAGTAACTAATCAAAAACTGTCTGCTATCAAAGTGGCTTTGGATGGAAGTGATCGAGTGCAATGTCATTGTCCTTCACGGTTCCACTACTCACAGAGCAATCCACCCTAAGTTGAGTGCTGCATAAATGGAGGGAACCATGAAGTGAAGGTGAAGTAGTTCTTTGGCCATATCGCTGATGAAACTTGATTTAACTTCGGATAGGTTTCAATAGTGGTTGAAAACCTGTTTCTGCAGCACACTACAAATTGAATTGTCTGACCAAAAAGACTTCCAAAATGTCAGATTCTCTGCAACAATGATGAGTAGACACTAATGTTGATCTGTAACAACAACGTTAGCACTTCACAAACATCTAAACTCACAGATTTTACTTAAATTTCCCAAAACCATTCATCAACACATGAGATTGAAAGGAATTGATGCATAAAACCTGACTCGGTGACTGATCATTATGAGTTGCTAAAGTAGGCAAAAGGGTATGAAATCCACGAGTTTAGATGTTTGTGAAGGAATGCATGGAATTGAGTTCATTTGTCAAGGAAAAGGCTACATAATGTTGAGCAAATCAGGGCATTTCTGGATCTCATCAGTTGCCACGATTGACAATGAGACTTTCAACTATTGGTGACACAAGTACCCTTACAATAAAACATATAAAGCTCATCTCTCAGCTTTCTGAAAACAACGGGTTTGAGAGTTTTCTTGCAAAGAAATAAAAACTCTAAAATATGTCAGATAGTTATTACAGACCAAATCCCACAATACAGATAGTAATGCCAAAAAGGGTTATGGGTCAGATTGAGAAAGCTGAGGTCTGGTTAGACAGAGAACCCTGGGTCCCGAAACAATAGACTCATAGGATAGGAGAATATGTGATGGATTCTGATCAATTTTGTTGCTAGGTTTGAAAGTGCCTTTCAGGAGAGCAATAGCTTCGTTTGGCAGTGTATCCGCGGGTTTGTTGAGGTCTATGTATACATTTCTGAGATCCACCTCAGTGAAATGATTCAAGAGGTACAGACTGCGCTCTATAATTCTATTAATCTGAAGATTTTTGATGTTGTATTGGCCAAGAAGAGCTGCCACAATCTTGGTATTCCCCAATACAATTAGTTCCACCTGAGGTAAGGTCCTCTGATGTTTTCTTGCAAAGAAATAAAAACCCTAAAATACGCCAGATATTTATTACAGACCAAATCTCACAATACAGATAGTAATGCCAAAAAGGGTTGTGAGTCAGATTGAGAAAGCTGAGGTCTGGTTAGACTGAGAACCCTGGGCCCTGAGACAATAGACTCATGGGATAGGAGAATATGAGATGGATTCTGATCAATTTCGTTGCTAGGTTTGAAAATGCCTTTCAGGAGAGCAATAGCATCATTTGCCACTGCATCCACAGGTTTGTTGAGGTCTCTGTATACATTTCTGAGATCCACCTCAGTGAAATGATTCTATAGGTATAAATTGTGCTCTATAATTCTATTAATCTGAAGATTATTGATGTTGTATTGGCCAAGAAGAGCTGCCACAATCACTCGGTATTCCCCAATAGAATTAGTTCCTCCCGAGGTAAGGTCCTATGATGTTTCAATTCGTTTTAAGACTGGCAAAAAGTCAGCCTCATTGTTAGATGAAGATCCTACATTCCATGAATATTTTACTATCACTCTTTCTTCTGGATTGAATATAACACCACCCTATCTGGCAGGACCAGGATTCCCTTTTGCTGCACCATTGAAGAAAATAATGAATTTGTACTGTACCTGAATCCATTTAGATATATTATTCTGTGGGGTATCGAGTCTAAAGATGCATCTTTAACTCACTGTGAATGGTTCATTCGCTGTGGAATCACACTCCAAAATGTTCCAAGAGGAGAGCCAACTCTTTTCCTTTTCCTCAAAATGGCCAATATCTCTCTGCCGCTAATAAATAACAAGAATTGTCTCTTTAAGCAGGGAAATTATGGAGTTTTTAATTATATCAACCAATTTCCTGCTGTTATTAAAGATAAGATCGTTGCTGTGAAGTCAAGACTTTCCAATAGAAGAACCTGTGAATTATGGTCCATCTAATCTTTAGAAGAGGTTGACCCTTTAGGGATTGAGATATGTAGAATATGACTTTGAGAAGATATGGTCCCAAGATGTGGTTTGCTCTACAGAGGTATCTTGATCTCCGAGACTAGTAATTTCCATACTGAAACCGTAAATGGGCATTCTAGGAAGAGATGTGTTGAGGTCTATTCATTTGCTTTGCAATGAACACACCAAGAAGAGAGGTGTTGAGGTCTATTCATTTTCTTTGCAATGAACACACCAGGACAAACCGAAGATTCCTTTTTTGAGGAGATTTTTTGAAGTTTGTAATTTTCAGTAGTCCATTAACCAGAGGAAAAAGATTATCCTAGGATGAATACTGAAAGCCATATTCTGCTCCATTTGATTTTTGGGAGTGCTTCTGAGGTCCTTTGATATGAAGAAGAGCATAACCTTCTTTAACTGTGTAGTGGCCAGGGGGGGAAGTCCTCTGAATCCATTGGAGCCAATCATTTTGAAGCAGCGTTCAAAGATCTCCAATGCGGAGTTAGATTCCAAGGGATATTTTGAGGGCATATTTAACTAGAACATAGTGAATGTTGCTCCTCACCCCAGCTTGAAAATTCTGCTAACGTGGATACTCCTTTACGTGCAAGCTAGATTCTAGGAGGGGAGAGATCTTTTGAGCTAGGGGAGGTTTCCCATTATAGAATCAGGCCAAATGTTAACTTGTGAACTCCGTGCTTATTAGGCACCCATGTTCTCACTGTCGCTTAGGAGGTCTGCACTGGCAGCTTACAAATTACAGGGCAGGACTGGGATGGTCTGGGATGGTGGGGTTACAACTATTTAATGGGGTGTTCAGCTGTAGTCTCCATAGCTCTACCTTGCCTCACATTCTGTCTTTAAGGACGAAAATCCATCTAGGGTTCAGGCTGAAGGTAGATTCTCTGGAGATCCTTGGCTCTCTCCAGAGAGAATTGTGCATCTTTATTAATGTGTTGTTTTTGGACAATTCCTTTGGTAAATTATCTACCATTGCACGTGCTGAAAAAATCTGATGTTCTCGCAAATCCTAAAAATTTCCAGAAAATAAAAGTGGGAGAAATTCAACCTTTTTTTCCAGCAAACATCAACTCACCTTCAAGGATAGTGCCAAAAGAGCAACTGGAAATGAAGAATTAGCAGATCAAGCTGTCAAGTAAATATTCAGGGGCAACCAAGATTATAAATCTCAAAATTTTCGAGCTTTATAAAATTTTTGCTGTTAGAAACAGGAGAAAGTTGAAACTAACATGCTTTGATTTTTTGAAGGGTATTGTCTGAATCTTAATATGATAGGTGAGAAAACAAACAAATCTGCATTTCCAATAATAGGTACCAATAGGAGGTTGACAGCTTATGCAGATCGATATGTGGAATTGCATGTCCATTGTTTGTTCTAATTCATCCTTGTGCATGATCATCATATTTATATTTTTATCCTCTTATCTTATGTCTTCTTTCACTTTAAATACAAAAAATATACGATGTTAAGATATGTGTAGTAATCTTGCCCAGATTTGCAATTTAGCTTTACATTTTGCACCAGTGATTCTCTTGAACATCATTGGCCATCTCTGTTACTGATGACCGGTTTGTATCCTGAAGCACAGTCACAAATACTTCCAAAGTTTCAAAAGTGATTACATTTTCGTATTTGTGATTGACCTTGTATTGATACACCAAGTCAAATCAAAGCATTAATCAAAAGGAGGAAAGACTGTGTTTATTGAAGTTCACAAAAAAGTTGAGTTTTATTGTATGACATATAACCCTTAAAATTTTCCATTTCCTTTTTGATTTTATTTATGAGTTTATTTAAACATTTTCATTTTTTACTTGATTGTTTGCTTGGTTTCTGCGACTCTTTATAATATCGTATTTTGCTGTACTTTGTGTTCCATGTACATGGCTTTTAACCAACTAGCAATTATGCACTGAAAAAATGTAAGTCATATTGGCATCATACTCTCTAACTGTCAAACAAATCAATACTGGAAAAGTAGCTGTGCTTTCTATTGATACGAAATGATAGCTATTGCTTATTACTGCACAAAATTTAATACTGGTTATTTCTGAAGTTTTGGAACAGTTAAACAAAGGCCTCAGACAGCTTCTCTGACTGTCGGTTACAGCTGCTTGAGGTCTGAAAGTACTGCACGAGTTTTAATAGCAGCTGGCCATAGTTTTGAAACACCAATTCAACTAGCTGCTTTTCTGAAAGGCTGCTTGAGGTTACAATCAGCTATGCTGGTGCTTCCCAGAGTGCATCTGCATACCCTGCTTGAACTTGCCTATTAACTATGCTATGTAGTTTTGGACCACTGCTGTATAAGTTGCACTGTCACTGCCCTGTTTTGCTGAGAAATTAATGAGAATAATTAGCCATATCCTCATTTATGCTTGCCCCCTACACTAACAAGGGCTTCCACTTTTGTTACACCATTGCATTTCTGGTCCTGGGATAAACACGCCACAACAATTAATACGAGGAACAAGATCACGTAGGATTTTTTGGACAGCATAGAAAATAATCTCATATTCATTTGAAAATAGCTTTTAATTGATGTCAGAATGATTTTATATATTTGACAATGCAATTTTTACTATAAAAAAAAGCGGTCCATGATCGATAGGCCACCACTAATGCAACTGACAATCATGAAAAACTTAACAGTACGCTCTTTTAGGTACAAATGCCCTCAGGCCACATTGTCACTATAAATATCCACTAATTTCCAAAATTTTGACAAAAAAATATTGCTGTGGATTTCTTTGAAACTAAACTGTTTGGACAAAAACAAAAAGATTTTTCTGGAATTAAATTGTGTAGATAGTTTTGAAATGCCCAATATTTCGAGTAGATATTCTAAATATTGAACATTTTAAAATTATTTTTTCAAAAAAATCTACAGCAATTATGACTAACTATGAAAACATACAACCAAAAAAAACAAAACATATTATAATTATAACTTTTTTTCTGGAATTAAATTGTGTAGATAGTTTTGAAATGCCCAATATTTTGAGTAGATATTCTAAATATTGAACATTTTAAAACTATTTTTTCAAAAAAATCTACAACAATTATGACTAACTATGAAAACATACAACCAAAAAAAACAAAACATATTATAATTATAACTAACTGTGAAAACATATAAAAATAAAATAAAATTACTATTTGGCTGCATGCATATCACTATCACATATGTATTTGGAGAAGGGGGTGTTGCTGTTAATTTTCCATGATGCCCTGACCACTTGCCGGAAGCTCCCGATCATGGTTTTTATGACCCGATATTTTCATCGAGGACTGGGAGGTGTCAGTCATCTATCTCAATCTTTAGATTTAGGTATCCTGAAATGATGATAGCAAGGTTGACAGTGGGGTATTTGTCTCGCTGGATCGGTTGCCCTTAGCCAACTAGCTGATCATTCTTGCCCCTTGGAAAGGGCAGATCACACCTCACCGTGGTGGCAATCCCATTATCTATGGCAAGATTTGTGGTCCCAACTTCTTGCTCTACCCCTCTTCGGTAATCAGATTTCATACATTTTCAATCTCCATGCCCACATTTAATGTTTGATTCTGTATCCGCATGGCACAATAAACTAGTACTGAAAGATAAGCTTTTGGACGTTGATCCTTCTAGATATATCCAAACTTAAGTCTAGTATCATTTTTAATTGTATATAGTTAACATTGTGAAAGCTTTTGGAGGTTGATCCTTCTAGATATATTCAAACTTAAGTCTTAGTATTATTTTGAATTGTATATAGTTAAGAAACATTGTGAATTACAGCATAAACATTAATAATTAAGAATCTATATGAATTTAAACTTTATGTTTAAAATATAATAATATGTATTATAAATTTTAAATAGCTATTATCTTAGTTAAAAATTATAAAATTTAATCTATCTTAAAATGTCAGTAAAATTTAAAAAAATAAAAAAATAAAAAATTCCTGATGATTTCAAAAACAATTCTCTATTTCAAATTTGAAACATCCTACTCATTTCAATATTTCAAAGTTGCATATATTGCAAAGTATAAAAGGTGTAAAAATTTGTTCGAGCAGTTTTTGTTATTTTGTTTATGAAAATGAAAATCAAAGTGGAGTCAACCATTATTCCATGGACATTTTCAAATATCATGATTTTGTGTCTACAATGTAGTTTTCCAAAAAGCCAATTCAAAACATTGAATAGAAGGATATTTTACACTTTAAGGTTTTAATATAAAACAACGTAACATAAAGGTATTCTATTGTCTCTTTTCCTTTCATTAATCTGCATTGAAATGCAGAAAAAAATATCTATAATTCATAGAAATCAAAATTTTCTATTCACATAAAATATAAGGTAATATTAAACGTAACTATAATATTCTAAATCAAATAAGTAAAATAATATGAAATACTTTTCAATTTCTTTTAGATTGATTTAGAATTTTCAAACTTATTCGACTAATTCTTGACTCAACTAAAATTTCTTTCAACAATATCTTTGTAAACCAAACATTTGATGACGCCTCTAGTGATTCCATTCAATTAGTAGCGTCTCAAATATTTGTAATGGTATGTTGTTCCTCCTACCATCAATGTGCAATAAAGATTTTAGTTTTTTTTTTTTTTAAAGGTTCAATGAAAACCAAACCAGTTTATATACTAATTATTATTGGGCATGGAAGATAATTCAAAATTTAAATGTAAACAATATCTTTCAAATGTCAAAAAAGGGATTTTAAATCCACCTTTCAAAGGATTTCTCAAATTTCAAATATTGGTGATATTTGCAATTTGAAATTAGTATTATTATCATTTTTAATATTGAATAAATTATTATAATTAATTTTCCTATTTTCAATTTAACTTGTTTTTTAAAGGAAAATTACTTTAAATATAAAAATAAAAATAACAATTTGTTTACTTTATAATATTATTCTCTCTATATAAACAATTATACGGGTTTATGGTATTAGTATATTCAACATTATGTAAAATTAATATAATTAATTTATTATTTTAAAGTGAATTTTATATTCTAATAAATATGTATTATATAATAAAGTTAAACTAAAAATTAACTTTAAATTTTTTCCATGTATGCATCTCTCTTAATGTTATTTTGTTTATATAGTTAATATTTGTATATTTTAATTGTAATTTTGTATGTATTTAGTATTAATATTTATAATTCATTAATTTACACAAGGGAATAGAAAGGGGAAGGGTTGACCCTTCTTCATATAAATTTTAAACTGGGCATTCTTTTAAAAACATATAAGAGATGAGTGGGAAGGGTTAGCCAACCCTTCCACTTATTAATATTCATTAAAAGAGTTTTCCCTACTTATAGAAGAATTTTTTTTGCAGCGGAAAAAAGGGGTTAATCAACCTTTCTCCAAATAATTTTTAATTTCAACTTTTCCCTAACCAAATAGTGTATATTTGGAAGTAGAATAACGAGAAAGGGTAGGTTGACCCTTATCCATATACATTGTCACTTATTCCTACTAACCCTTCTACATAATATTATTTTTTCATTAAAAGTGATTTTCCCACTCATTAATGACTTTTCTTTTGTAGAAAAAACGAGAAAGGGTCAGACCCTTCTCCAAATAATTTATAATTTCAACTTTTCTCATACTAGAGAACTATAGCACTCATTAATGACTTTTCTTTTGTAGAAAAAACGAGAAAGGGTCAGACCCTTCTCCAAATAATTTATAATTTCAACTTTTCTCATACTAGAGAACTATAGATTCAAAATTGAAATAATGGAGAAGGGTCAGTCAACTCTAACTCATAATTTTTCATTAATTCCTTCACTATCACATGTAGAAAAATATTCTTGTTTGCAAACAAATGGAGAAGTAGAAGAAGAATAGGGAAGTGTTGGTCAACCCTTCTAAATATTAATATTCATTAAGAGAGTTTTTTCCCACCCTACGAGTTTTTATTTGTAGCAAAAAGAGGAGGAAGGGTTAGCTAACCCTTCTCCAAATAATTTTTAATTTAAACTTTTCCTATACCAGAAAATTGTAGATTCGAAAGTGGAATAATGAGGAAGGGTTGATTGACCCTTCTCCATATGCATCGTCACTTAATACTACACTACTAACATAGAAGAGTTTTCTTGTTATGAGAAGAATGAAGAAGGGTCAATTAACCCTTCAACATAATATTAATTTTCATTAAAAGATTTCCCCCAATTCACTGAAGACTTCCCATTTGTAGCAAAAAGAGAAAGGGTTGGACAAATAATTTCAAGTTTCTAGCTTTCTTTGACTAGACAACTATAATAAAAAAAAGGAATAACAAAAAATGGTCAATCAAACCTTCCTCGTATGATTTTTCACTAAATCCTTCAATCTCACTCGTAGAAGAGTATTCTTGTTTAGAGACAAATGGAGAAGGGTCAGTCCACACTTCTCTACATAATTTATTTCTTCAATGTTTCCCCCGACCATATAAGAACAAATTCTATATGAAAGAATGAGGAAGGATTGGTTAACCCATCTCCATATACATTGTCACTTAATGAAGCTCTCCTATGTATAGAAGAGTATTCTCATTACAGGAAAATGGTGAAGGGTTGACTGACCCTTCTACCTATTAATTTACAGTAAAATATTTTTCCCCACTCATCGAACACTTCTTTTTAGTAGAAAGGGTCAATTGGCTCTTCTCCAAATAATCTATGATTTCAACTTTTCCCAAACCAAAGAATTGTAAATTCAAAAGAAGAATAATGGAGAAGGGTCAACTAACCCTTCCATGTAAGTTTTTAATAAATCCTTCAATCTCAATCATAGAAGGATATTATTGTTTTCAAACAAACGAAGAAAAGTTGGTTGACACTTCTCCACATAATTTGTATCTTCAACATTTTCTTCAACCATATAAGAAGAGATTCTATATGGAAAGAATGCGGAAGGGTCGGTTGACCCTTCTCCATATACATTGTCACTTAATCCTTCTCTCCCTTGCATAGAAGAGTTTTATCAATAGGAGAATAATGGGGAAGGTTTGATCAACCATTCTACGTATTAATATTCATTAAGAGAGATTTCCCCACTTGTACAAGTGTTTTTGTTACCAACACTTTTCCAAATAATTTTTAATTTCAACTTTACCCAAACCAAAGAACTATTTATTTCAAAGAGGAATAATGGAGAAGGGTTGGATGACCATTCCTCATTTAAGTTTTCATTAAATTCTTTACTTCTACTCATAAAAGAGTTTTCTTACACATATAGAAGAGTTTTTTCGTGGGGAACAATATGAGTAACTAGTACCAAGCCAACTATTCTCCATATAATTTTTCACTTCATCCTTCTCTCCCACTCATAGAAGAGTTTTTCAATGGTGGAATAAAAATGAAGGGTCGATCAACACTATTCCATATGCATTTTCATTAAATCCTCCTTTCCTACTCAAGGAAGAATTTTTTATATCATGAGAAGAATGGTAAATGGTTCGTCGAACCTTATCCATGTAAATTTTTACTCAATCTTGCTCCCCCACTCATAGAATATTTTATCAATAGAGAGAAAATATGGAAGGGTTGGTCAAAGCATCTCCACAAATATTTAATCTCATTGTTTTCCCCTCTCACATAAGATAAGCTTCGGTAGAGAAATGAGTAAGGGTTAGCTAACCCTTCTCCATATAATTTTCCACATAAACCTTCTTTATATAAATTTTATTGTAGTCATCCCTATGACCCATAAAAGTGGATCTTAGATAGGGGAAGAATGGGAAATGGTCGACATATATTTCTTCAAATAATTTTCAATTAAAGATTCTCTCCCACTCATCGAATTTTCATTAACGGTAGAAAGGGAAAGGGTTGGTTGTCACTTCTCCATATATATGTTCACTTAATCCTTCTCTACTACTAAGAGAAGAATTTTTACATTATGGGAAGTATGAGAAATTGAAATTGAACCATGAACCTTCTTTTCAAGTATTGTTAAGAATCTATTTTTCCACAAAAAAAAATAAAAATCCCTTCAATTAACCATGCACTTTTTATGTAAGAAAAATCACACTTAAACATTTAATGATGAAGATATTTAAACTCTTTCAGTGGGAACCAAGCAAGATATGGTATCAATAGATACATATTCAATCTAAAAAAGAAATGGTGTTAATATTTATATAGTAAATCCTGAAAAAGAAAAACTAATGTCTACATTGATTTATATTTTGATTTAACAAGAGATGAAGCCATAAATTAAAGAGTTTGGGGATTATTGTAAGCATATCATGTCTAAGTAACATAGAAATCAACATAGAAGGCATGGGATGAAACTCTTTTTATTAATCAAATAAATAAAGTAAGGATGAAATAGGTATAGTCCAGGGAAACTAAGAAAGGGAACACCAAACATATAACTTGTTGTGCCAAGCACTACAACCTTCCATTTTCTTGTAATCTACTTGCAAAACCTCTCCAAGAAAATATAGCCCCTTGTATTTTCCGACTTTGAAAGCTCTTCAACTTGTATCTTCTTAATGGATTCTTCCCCTTGCTCTAAACATGCTCTTCAAGCTTCACTTCTCAACCAAGTTTGTATCTTTCAAATTGGAACACTTAGAAAATTTTCAAGCTAAAGTTCGGGTTTTCGGGTAAGTTAATGAAAACTCCTTCGATGCACATCGGAGGAGTTAACACAAACTCCTCTGATGTACATTGAAGGAGTTCCCTCCAACTTCGTCGATATCCATCAAACAAGTTTTTTTTCGCACAAGTTGCTGCCAACTCCTTCGATACATCAGAGGAGTTCATATTAACTCCTCTAATGTATCAAAGGAGTTCCTTCCTTCTCTTTCGACGAGTATCGACGCTTTTCATGCCAAGTTCTCCGATATACATCAGAGGACTTCCCACGAAGTCCTCCGATGCCTATCAGAGAACTTTCAATCAACTCTGCCGATTTATGTTCCAACCAACCACCACATTTATTGCTTAAATCGCCAAAAAACTATAAATAGGCCTTCGAACTTCAGTCCTCATTGTTTCATCGATTTTCGAGGAAAGGGAAGAAGACCCCAAGCGAAAGAAAGTTAAGCATGAAGCCTATTTGCTCTCGACCAACCAACACCTTCCACGCATCATCGAATCACCAGGTAAGCCCTAATCTGGCCTTGTCATGCATAAGTAAAATGTTCTTGGATTTATGGTTTTTGAGGTCGTATTGTAACTTGGTATATGCCCTTCCAAATCCTGCACCCCAAACCCTTCATAATAGCAATCCTCCACTCGTCCCTCAACCTGGTCCATTCTCCCAGACCTTAACAAATCTACAAGCTAACTAGTCCTCGAATCCATTCATCGACAGACCCTCAAGGCTATCGTCGTTCCCCTCAACCTCAAAAGCACCCACTTACATGAGTCCTTAGTCATAGAGCCGCTACAACCTCGACTAAGGGGAAACCTATAAAACCCAATCCTCTTATTTGAAAAACTTGGCATTAACTCGCCCGATTGCTTCAGAAAAGTTAGCTCCAATTCTTCTGATAGATGCACATTGGTGACCTTTCCGTTAACCTACCAAACATTCATCAGAAAACTTATCACTAACTCCCCCAATACACAAAGTCCATCATTGGCGAAGTTGACATTAATCTCTTTGATTTGCACACTTAAGCCTATCATAACCTTTCACACTAACCCTTCTGATAGTCATTGGAACAGTTCGTAAGAACTGCTCCGATTTCGGTCTTTTGAGCATCTTTTGAGCCAGTTTCTTCTCTAAGTCTTACCTAAGTGCTCACTGTGCTTGCTATTATACTTTCGTCATTGGTTGACGATCTCCCATCCAACTTCAACTCAATTATGCTTCAATATCTGTGGAACGTTCCCACTAAACAGGGGCTATGGAAAATAATCCTAATTGAGAAATATATGTCCCCCGACACTTGTATAGACTGGATACGAAAATACAAAAAAAATACTCATTAAGTTTTGAATCAGTGGAAATAACTTACACTGGCCTTTCCTATAGTTGGTTATTTTTTGGCCTAATGGTTGGAAATGGTTCACTTATGTGTATAGGGGTCGACGCTATCTTAGGTTGCAATAGGGATATCCTCTTACATGAAGAGATGATTCATCATTTAAAGGTAATTGGCAAAGTGGCATTGAATAAAGTCTCAAATCCTACAAAGACAACCCTTTGGAGACAAGGATGGGTGAATGCAACAAATCTTGGTTTTGCAGGAGAACATGCTCAGTTGTGGAACAATCTTATAACCGAGTTAAATAGACAAAATTGACAAACTATCCAAATAGTTCCAAAAAACCAAAGTATCTATTAATATTACATAAAACAATATTTGATAGAGAAACCAACTTAAAAGGCTCCTAAAGAAATGGAAGGAGTATCGATGACCCTACCATCACCAAATTATTGCAAAGAAGCTCGAAACATAGGGAGAGATAACCCTTCTTTAGAAAGATGATTGATAAATTGGTTATGCTCTCTGAATGCATGAGAGAATAATATCAACTAAAATTTCCCTCCAATATCCTTCATATGTAAAGAAAGGGACAATAAAGTGTTCTCTTTGACCCGAATCCTTCTAATCATCCAATTGATAACCATACTAGAATCATCGAAAACCTGAATATTCAATATATTCTTCTTCAGAGCAAATTTCAAGCGAAACTATAATGCTTTGAACTCCCCAAAATTATTGGTTCCTTGACTTGTATTTGCTTTAAATTGAAAGTAATGTGCATCATATAAGTAAAGGATGAAACCTAAACCACATAATGATTCTATCCCCTTGCAATCTTCGTAAAAAAAACACGAGGCCCATGTCTTGTCAATCTGGAGAGCCTCCAATACTCTAGGAATTTTCTGTTTCATTGATATTTTAAAGTATGCAAGTAAACCCAATACTTGTGCAGAAGTCTAAAAACAGAGGCATAATTTTTCTTCAAATTGTAAGGCTTTCCAGGCAATCCAAATACCCCTGAGGAAAAGAAATGGGACTACCTTTAATGATTTCAGTTCTGACAAACAAAACCAGTGTAAAAGGTAATCCACCAAGTCATATTTTGACCATAGATTGGCCAGATCTAGAGCTTTCTGTATATCCATCCATACATGTTTGGAATAATCACATTGTAAAAATAAGTGAATAGAATATTCACGACTGGCTCTACATAAAGCACACATGCCTATACCATGTCTATTTCTTTGTTGAAGATTGTCCCGCATTAACACCTTATTATTTAGTGCTAACCACATAACTAATTTTGTCTTCGACGAGGATTTTACTTTCTAAATTTTCTTCCACCACCACTTGACCTCAACCTGTCCAAGACTAGACAAAGCTTAATACCCAATTCTAGCAGAGTAGTGTCTACTAACACCATTCATCATCCAAATCAATTCATCCTTATCATTCCCCAATTTTATATATAATCTATTTAACTCTTTTATGAGATTGTTCCACAACTAAGCCCGTTCTCCTGCAAAACCAAGATTCGCTGCATTGACCCATCCTTGTCTCCAAAGGGTTGTCTCTGCTGGATTTGAGACTTTATTCAATGTCACTCTGCCAATTACCTTTAAGTGATGAATAATCTCTTCAAGTAAGAGGATATCCCTACTGCAACCCAAGATAGTGTCGACCCCTATACACATAAGTGAACCATTTCCAACCCACTAGGTCAAAAAAGAACCAACTATAGGAAAGAAAGGCCAGTGTAAGTGATTTCCAATGATTCGAAACTTAATGAATATTCTTTTTGTATTTTCGTATCCAGTCTATACAAGTGTCGGGGGACATATATTTCTCAACTAGGATTCTTTTCCAAAGCCCCTGTTTAGTGAGAACATTCCACAGAGATTTGGCCGCCAAAGGTAAACCAAAAATATGTATGTTTTTGAGTCCCCATCCTCCCATTGATTTTGGTAGTGCCAATTATCACTAATTTACCCAATGAATACATTTGTAGTCATTACAACCCTACCAAAAGAAATTGAAGCATAATTTCCTTATCTTTTCAAGAATCCCTTCAGGGATATGTGCCAATGTGTGCCAAAACAACGAAATTTCCTCCAAGACCAATTTCATAAGTGTCAAATAACCTCTTCTAAAAATCCAACGATTGCACCATAAAGAGATTATCTTGTCAATTCGAGAAAGTAACCAAAGCTAGTCCTCATTTTTTTAATTATCGGGTTTCAAATTGAAACCCATGTATTTTATTCCTTCTTCTAAATTGTAACTTGAAAACACCCCTCTATTCCAACTCCCTGGGCCTCCTCAACTCCAAAAACATAAACAACAAACTTTACTCCATTCACCTCCATCCATGTAGCCTTGTAATATAAGAAAATGATTTCTTTGAAAGTAGTACTCTCCCTCACTGTACCAAAGAAAAATAGTATTACATTGTCCATTGTGTCTTTCACTGTACTAATAAATGGGACAACTTCAAATGTTTTCAAACAAACTAGGGTTCTTAGGAAAGGAACCCACTTGCCCCCCTTTTTTTCCTCTCAAGGGTTAAATAATTGATAAAATTATCTAGTAGGTTAAAAACAAACATTCAACACAAATGAGTAAAGGTATCTAGAGATATTTCTATCACTCATTGACTTTTTGTTGACACTTTCTCTTTGGAAATGGAACTGCAAGGGAATCCAAGGTTTAGGATAATACACTTAAGCTCTTTTGCTCCACAAAATGTATATAAATGAATTTTCAAAAATCTACCTTAGTTTTTCATAATTGGAGAATCCTTAAACCCAACTTATTAAGACTATTTTTCCATTCCAAGAAAAGAGTTTCGACGATAATATGAATTATCTAGGTTTTCATCTAAATGAAAATGACTACCCTATGAAGGATTGGATGTGTACATATTAAAATGTGGAAAATAGGATCAAATCATGGTTTAATAGGTGTTTATCCATGGGAGGAAGATTAACATTAATAAAAAGTGTTATTGAAAAAACTCTATTTTATTGGATGCCAGTGGCCTCCATTCATAAAAGTATTTTGAACAAGATCATGAAGAAGTGTTTTGTGTACCTAATATAGGGAAATAAGGATAAAACTAGTACCCCTTTGGTAAAATGACAAAGGTTGACAAAGAAAAAAAAATACAAGAGGTTAGGGTTAATATTTGACTCATTTTACAAGACCACTGGTAGCCAAAGGGGTATGGGGAATGATGGAAATAGATTTCCTATGGAAGGATTTGATGAAAGAAAAATACACATCTTCTCTAATCCTACATGAATGGATTAGAATGATGAAAAAAGGTCAATTTGGATCCATATGTTGGAGAGCTACAATATATTCCTTTTACACCATTGTGAGTAAATTAGAATGTCTTATAGGAAGAGGTGAAAGGGTAAGACTCATCACATATTCATTGGATAACGAGACAAACTGATCTTAGATTATCCCAAGGTTTACCTATTTATTTTCATTCTAGGGATAAAGGGTTGTGGGTACTAAAGTGTATTCATGACAACATGACAACTTAGCTTTAGATTGTTCCTAGGGTGAAGAGTGGGAAGTTTTCAGTCATGCCCTAATTACAACAATGAAAATGCCTAGGGAACATGCATACACAATGGTCTGGGATAAAAACAAAGGAGGAGGAATATACGAGATCAGTTTAGGATACAAAGTATCTGTATAACAAGATGGATAAGTGAGTGAGGAATGGAGAGGGTATCATACTTGGAAACTAATCACCCCTAAAGCAAGCATACTCTTGTGGTTAAGCCTTACAAACAAGTTTATCGCTCGGGATAATGTTTAAAAGTGATCATGGAATGGTTTGGGTATATGTGTTTTATGTAGGGAACAAGAGAAGATTCTCAACTCTGAAATATGTCAATTGGGTCTAGCCCAAGTGGTTTGTGCTGCGGGGTGTTATCTCCCTACCTAGGTTCAATTCCCACAAGTGACATGTTGAGCTCTTAATTGAGCGAAAAAAGGCCTCGACTTTTTACAGAATGTGGTTTACCTTGGGTACCATCCTCAAAATGAGGGGAAGTGCCTGGTGGGTTTCCCCATGCATTGTTCCACATAAAAATTATATATATATATAGATAGATATATATAATTGCATATCATAGAAGTTCACAACATTTTTATCATGCATAAAGTGCACCTGATGATTGTATTTTGGATTTGCCTTGAAATGAAAATACATTTTTCTCTGGGAAAGAAAAAGGTGAAATGGGCCAATAAAATCATCATTGCCCACAAATAGAGATGTTTACCATGGGGTTGTTTCAAGCACTATATTTGGGTGTTTTTGTTGGTTTTACTAATACCAATACTTGTGATCAATTTTATTTATTTATTTTTAAAATAAAAACACATTTGAATAATTTTTCAAACCCGATGCCTAACTTTGTAATCTCCTTACTTTTATATTTCTAACAAATGTTCTTGGATTTTTTCTAATCTCTTAGAAAAGTTAGGTTTTGTATTTCTACCTTTAGCGTAGGTGAGTTTTTGCACACTTATAGGTAAATGCATATTTCCCTATATCTTATTCAGTTATTAAATAAGTGTGAGGAGAAATTACTTGCTTGGGATTGGTTTTGAGCTATTTTGTCTCCTCATTCTCCTCTTTCTCTACTATCCCAAGTTCACAAATTTGCAATGAGAAAAATCGTTAGTAATATTATAAGAAAAACCTGATATTCCTCCAATAGAAACTTCCTATGAGATTGTTTGCCTTATAAATGTCTACAATATTAGTGGGAAACACATATTCCTATTTAGTCAATTATGGTTCATGATTCCTTTTCTTCAACATCATTTGGCAAATATGAATAACCAACTATTTGTGTTATCTTTTGTTTTTATGGGTTATGCAATAATTCCTTTCCCTTGATAGGCAAGGGTTAGAGTAATCAATTCATATTGATTTGTGAGCTTTTGTATGTTAGTTTTTTGGACTTTAACCAATGGTAGGAACTCTTTTTCATTGATATAAAATATCCAAAGTTTTAACATTAAAAAGAAAAAAAAAATGTTCACTACATGGACCAATACACTATTTTGAAATGGTATTGTTAGTAATTCCTAAAAGTCTTTCCAAGATCAATAAACATCCACAAAGTTTAACTTGGGAAAAAAAGCTTCCATACTATGGTTTGAGGAGTTATTTCCCAGTGTTTCCATTTAGTCTCAACAAGGATTCAAATATTTTTTGTTCATATGGAAAACCTCTATGTTTATACTTTGGGAAAAGATGTTTGTCATAAGCTTGATTTATATTGTTGTCATTTGTCAAAGTAAAATTAAGTAGCAATTGTCACGTTGCTATATGTATTCAATGCACTGGCCATGTCTTAATATAATGTGCAATGTCTATTCAACTTTGAATATAATAGAATGAGTACAACACATCGCTAATTTTCCATTTATATGGAAATCGCCTAATTTATAATCTTTTGTTAAATCAAAAGGTAGCAGTAGTAAAGATCCATGTGCATTTTGCTTTGAGTGTCAAAGGCAAGTGAGAGGAACATCAAGTGGAATGATGGTTATGAAATCTAAATGAGGAAGCAAGAAGATTTCAAACAAACAATTATGAGGAGGAGGATAAAGATATGGGAAGTAAAACAAAATCTTAGCCTTATGAAATATCCCATCGTTAAATGAAAATGTAGCAGTAGTAAATATCCATGTGCATTTTTCTTTTAGTGTCAAAGGCAAGTGAGAGGAACATCGGGTGGAAGGATGGTTATGAAATCTAAATGAGAAAGTAAGAAGATTTCAGACAAACAATTATGAGGAGGAGAATAAAGATATGGGAAGTAAAAAGGAATCTTAGCCTTATAAAATATCATATAGTGAAGGTCCATGGATCACTCGAGGTTGCAACTAGATGATAGTTTTATTCAAGAGAGAAGAGACATCAATAGTGGTGATAACCGAACCACCGAGAAGACATAAGAATGAGTTTTTGATGAAGAGACACTAAATCATGATGGACACATGGGAAAACTATAGTTGATACATAGAATAGTTATTCTATTTAGAGTCATGAGGTAGTGGAATGAAATATGATTGCTAGGGAGAAAAAAATGATGAAAGGATGCAAGGAGAATGTAATATTCAATATATAAAATAGTATGCAGAACATAAATATTTTAGCTAGAAATGGCAGAGAAACAATAATATAACTATAAAAATACAAGAATAATACGAGAATAATACCATAATAACACTAGAATGAGCACTTTGATTATAGTTAGCAATGTTCACTTGCCTCTTCGAGGGGGAAACCTCTAGCAGAGCAGAGCTCTATTACAATAATATGCAAGACAAGATTTCTCATACCCTCTACTTAAATTTATACTAAATCTATATATCCAAACGAACAATTTAGAGGAAGATCCTTCTAGAAGCGAAAGCTTCTATTAGGTCT